>VZTM01029246.1:129687-143781 GCA_013400555.1 Jacana jacana | reverse complement strand
TTTGACTTTTAATTCTTGAATTCCTCACTGATTTTCAGAGGACCATTAGCAGGGAGCCATCATCAAGATCAACTCAAAACTGCTTCTTAAAAATGATTTGCAGGGCTAAGTTAACTCTGTGAAAGTTATTAAAAGCCCACAAAAGCCATAATCTATAAAAGAGAAAATTAAGTCTGGTCTATGTTTACCTGGGATATAAGAGCACAACAACATACGTGCAACACAGTCACATTCTGGCAAAGGAGATAAGAAGTCTCACCAATAATTCTTCCAGCCTCAGCAGCATGGACCTCTCCACTTCTTGCTTGCTTTCTTCTTTACTGCTGTTGTATGTGAAAACTAACCCCTTCATGCAGGCTGATAACAGGCATCTCCTCCACGAATGCAGCTCTTCAGAGTTTTCAAGCATTCTTGATATGGCATCTGCCACTGTCCAACTGCAGAAGGATATTTATTTTTTAATGTTATATGATGTTTTTTATATATGCTAAAGAAGCCTTGCTGCCAAAGCATTGAAGTGACAGACTCTTTGAGGAGGGAATGCAATTGTTCATAGTTTTACATTCATGCATGTCTATCACAATGCTTTATGGGACGAGACCTACTCCTGAAACAATACCTCTCGTTATTTTCTGCTTTCTCAAGAGCAGCTGGAAGCTCGTCAATAAGCTTTTGCAGCCCTTTGCTTTCGGAAGATGGCAACAAGTTCGAGAGAACTTGAAGTTTCACCGTGTTCTCATGCAATGTTTCTGTGTCTTGAAATACACTGCAGAGCTCCTTCCACAAAGCTTTCCTCAAGACAGGTATAACAGCTGAGGCAACTGTTGGGAGAGAGCAGGGGACACAGGTTTCACCATCTAGGGGAGTTAAGCAACAATGGACTTATAATCACAAAATTCCCAGATCACTTTTCTTATCAAGCTCCAGATTACTTAAGTTTCTAGGAAATTACACTACAGGAGCTGTTGATCTGCCACAAAGAAGAGCTCCATAGCACCATTAGGAAGTATTTAGCATACGTACCAGACAACCACTTGCACACAGCTGAAATTATTAGACATAAGCAAACAATGCAGACCTTCATAACAAGGACAACTTCCCAATAAGAGGCCTTGGCCTTGCATCTCAGGAAGGATGAAATCTTACCAGTTCTCTGACCCTGGGAAATTTTCTCTCCCATCACCAGATAGCTAACAGGCACCTTATAAATCAAGTCAGTCAGACAGCAGTTTCCCCTTCTTGTGTTCAAGCACAAAACCGCTGGTGTGCATTAGTTGCTAGAGAAAGGCTTAGTTCTTTAAGCCATCCCCTACTTTCCTGTGTGCTGACAAGGTCTTCTTATTACTTGCACTTCTAGATAGAGCTAAGCCTTCTCCACCAACAGCTACAGCCAGCCTATTTCTGTTGCTATTCACGTTTCTACGCAATAAGAGAAATGGAATCAAAGTGATCTTGTTCTGTCAAGTTGAATCCTAACTCAGAATTTTGCTAGCAGATACTTTAGCAGTCTTGTCAATTTAACACTGCTGGTGACTTGGAAAGTTTTGGACTGCCAGCTTAGAAAGGCATTACTGTAGGAAGCTATATTTGGAGATTTATTTTAGAAGAGTTTTGGACTCTTACACTTGTACAAGTGAAAGCTTACATTCTGCAAAACCATATGGCTACAGCATTCCACTCACCAGATAGTGTTCTATCTATGCCCAAGAAGAAGTACTTACCTCCTATACTAAACTAAGATAAGAATGAAGACAGATTTCCCCATGCACTAAGTATTAAACAAGGACTTCAAAAGAAACCAGGCAACAGCAACTTTAAGAGTACTTTGCTTCAGTCTAACAGCCAACCTTCACCACAATCCTTTACCTTTTATGCTGCAGAGGTACTTGTAAGAGAATCATCAGAAGTTAGACTCATAAAATTTAGCACCTCTACTTACTGTGCAGAGGATAAAAGACTTTAAGGTTATCAGAGTCTACACTGGGAATTTGATGTCCCAAATCCCTAATAGAGATCAGTTGTAGCTTTACCTGCAGAAGGTCGGGTGAAATCATACTGGTGTCTGCATTGCAAATACACATTAATGAGTGGAAGAAAGCTCTCCATGTTTTTCCTGAGGTACTTCCCAGTGGCACTGCTCAGACACCACAGCTCAAACTGCAGCAGGTGAGTCCTACAGTGTTGTATCAGCATGCCTACAATGGCAAGGGACGTTTCTGACTTCTGGTTGAGGCAGTGAATATGGACCTCCACACTGACTGCGTGTGCAAGGACTGTCTCACTTTGGAGAGCCTGAAGGAAAACTTTCTCCAAATCTTTGCTGGCTGATGCTGACATCAATATCCCCGAAGCTTTAATGTGTTCTGTAGATAGCAGTAGCTCTCCTCGTTGTGGCTGCCTTTGGTAGCTCTCTGTGAGGAGCTGCACCAAAACCTGCCCATAGAAACTTAACTGTTTCCCTTTTTTAGGGGATTTTTCAGATTTCTGAGTAGTCAAGCTTGTCTCAGGAAGTCGCAGCATGGTTAAAGTGATCTCTTTCAGCTGAGCTGGAGCCATGTATACGTGCAACTCCTCCAGAGCCTCCAGTTGGTGAGACTTCTTGGGAAAGACATGGCTTCTGTCCTTCCCTGCAGCCTGTAGCTCTTTCAAAACACTTTTTGTGACAGCTTCAAAATACTTCATTAACACATGCTTGTGATTCATGCTCTGCAATATCGGGGCACCCATTTTCAACAACTGGAGCACACCAGAATTGAGGTGACCTGACAGAAGCTTCACAGTGACAGGGTTTAAACTGTGCTGAGGAAGAGAACGTTGTTCTAAAGCCAGGAACCAACTCTCCAGCGTAGGATGTCTGAAAATCAACATGAGTGTATCTTGTAGTGTCTGTAACAAATGGTTGTAACAATATCACTGCATGGATAATTATAGTTTGGTGGGACAAATAAAATCATCCATCTGCCTATTTTTCAGAGCATGCTTATTACAATTACTGAACATTAAACTGTCTGTTAACTGGTCAGATGATAAAAATATTAACCAATTACAAGGACATAAATACCATTCTTCCAACGTTTATGATGTGGGAGGCACACCTTCACTCAACATCCTCCACAAATCTAAGCACATTTATTTCCAGGGGGAAACTTTATATTCTGGGGTTTGTCAATACTATTCCATTCTAGTCCCCACGAACCCACAGAACAGATGAAAAGGAAGGGGGACAGAAATGAACAGTTCATTTCTCCAAGTACGTAACTTTTATAACCAGGTTTCACACAGGGCTTATGGAACAGAATTTCTTCTGCAAAGGTAAGCGATCTCTGTCAGGACTTCTCTTGACTGTATTCCAGCTCAGTGGTGAGACTGTGGATAATGGCATTTGGTCAAATCTCCAGACAGTAGTTTTGTAACCGCTAGACCATGTGCTCAAAGTATACTCCTAAACCTTAACAGCACCTCTGCATCAACCTGTTTCCATTCAACACAACTCTGTGAAATACAGAGAGTACAATATCCTGTTCACTCCTTCCCCTTCTAAGGACCTGGCACATGCTCTAAGTAATACTTCTATAAAGCAGGAATATATTATTCAAGCCCTTATACAGTGAGTGGATGACACAAACGCTTTGATCCTAACTGAAATCCCAGAAATCCTCATGACTATTATCAAGTCACAGCACTCAGAGCCTGATCCCTGCTGGGGATCCCCATTCTCTGCCACATTTAGCCAGTTCCATGCTTTTGTGGTCAGTAAAAATACATCAATGTAATTTGTGCTCAAAAATCATTCATGTTTAAGGTAATTTGCTTTAACTAATGGCTCAGGAAAACTTATGACTATTTCCCTAGAGAATAAATCAAATCAAAGTTTACTAACAGGTGAGCTTATGGCCTGTGCATTAAGGGATTTGGTACCTTGTCATTTGAAGACTGCTCTGTAATCACAGATTCCTCATCCATAAAGAGATCTGATTCAGTCTGACGCTCTTCTCGTTTCTGCTGATTATCCAACTCTATCTGATTTCCTCGGCACAACAAGCCTTTCAGCATGCCCATATAAAGGTCAACAAGGTGAGGACCGAAGGTTCTATTGAGCTGTGAAAATAACAGATACATTGGAAGCTGAGACAAAAGAAGGATGGGAGCAGAAGGATAATTATCCAGAAAGAACAGAAATTAATTAAGAATTTCCTAGATTACAGCCTTTTCCGGGGTAAGGAATTACTCCTCTCTATAGAACCCCGATTCTAAGAAAGGTTTCAGGGTGACAAATAAGGACTTGTAGATTTTCATTTATATTATAACTTGTAATGTAACACAGGCCAATGATTTTCACTCTCTGGAAAGGTTTTTTATGAAGACTCAGGAGCTGGACTAAAATCTGGAGCTTATTTGCACTACACACAGATCAGTAAGGTAACCCATGCAAAGTAAATCCAAGATTCCTAAACAATTAGAAGGACAGACATTTGTTTACAAATTTGGTGCAAGTTTGTCTGGTGTTCTATAGCCTCAGGGAGAGCTGAGTATGTGAAAAAGCTGCATAACTGGATCCTTAAGTTTTAATGGCCCACTCATTTGTACCTGCTGCATTAAAATAAACAAACCAACCCACAGTATCATCCCAATCTTGCTCTTACGCTGCCAAAGTTTTCCACTGTGGATTTCAGGTATAGCAACACATGCTTTACTCCTAACAAAAGCTGTTCAGGCAGGAGCTGGGAAGCCAAGTCTCTCAGTTTTGTCTGGATATCATCTTCTAGTAAGGTATCAGTTCCTCTCTCATAGGCTGTCTTCAGCAAAGTAGAAAATACAGAGTCCAGGGCCACAGCAGGTTCTTTGCATACCTCTTTGCATTTTTTAAACTGTTTAAAATGGAAAAAAAGGCAAGAGAAAAGTAAAGATGAGTATGAATCAAAAGTTTCTTTAGATACCTCTGTTTTGAAACTAGATCTGTCCTGAAAGCGGGGCTGAAGCTGGAGCATGTGTGTGTAGTCCTGCTATCCCAGAGCTAAGTCAAAGGCGTCCCATGGCAAACCTGTGCATGGTAACTGCTAGGCTAACAGAAAAACACAGCAACCCCTAGCATGGCTGGTCCATGCATTCCCAAACCACACCTGGGTGAACTCCAACCACTGTACGCTGGCTCCTCAGGCCACGTCAGACATTATCAGGCTACACACTGCCTGATGAGGAGCATGTCTAGGTGATTGTGTATAACCCTTGAGCCCGGGCTTTACTTCCCAATCACAGCAAAGGCTTTCTGTGTCATTAGAGAAAAGCCCTTAAGCAAGTTTGTGTCTAAATGTCATCAAGAAGCAATAGAGAACTAGCTTAACACAAACACACTTTCTGGTGAAATATAACCTTTATACACTGTGAGATTTTATAGTTATACGAGCTCAAGCATTCAAGTGACTTCAGGTATTCCATACCGCAGGTTCCTGAGATTGTTGGGGTATCCAGAGTTTATAGTACTGGTTAAATTGGTAGAGCTGAGGATACTTAGAAATTTTAAGGGACTGCAGATCTTTATCATAGAGCTGGAACATCAAGCAGAGGGCGAGGGGTTCTCTCTGAGAGTGCAGGAGGTCAGTGAAAACAGCAACCAGATACTCTACGATGTGTGCTCCTAGACAAAGAAAATAAAAAAAATGAGACCTGTTGACAGAAGTATCTGCATGAGCACAGACACCAGGATAATCCTCTTTCCTTAAGACCTCAGAAACAGGCCATACTGCATTATTTAGACAAGCACCAAATAGAATTAAAAAGTGTTTGTGATAAGCAAGGCAAGTGCTTCTGACCCACTGAGGTATCTGGAAAAATACTCCCTACAGTAGTTGTAGCTGAAGCAAATAATCACCCCACATACACGCTTAGGTTGACCTGCTTTCTTCCAGACAAATACAAAACTAATTCTGCCTTTACTGTGTTATGTTAAACTTATCTGTATTTTGATGGCTAAGGACCTCAGCCAAGCACACCTTAATTGGAGAACTGATTTGTACTGGGGGTAACACACACTGGTTAAATATGCAAGATTTTCTTTCTGAACTGGGACTTTAGTCTCACCCCAGGTGACACTCAACAGCCAAATATATATAGGTCTTAGTGAGGTGCTGTGCGGTTGGCAAGTCCTGCGCTGAGGCCAACTTCTGCCCCTGTGATTCCTCACTCCACCAAATCCTTTCCTCAAGGAGATGGCAGAACTTTGCAACATCCAGCCCAGAGCTTCATCTCTGAAGAAATTTTCTTTGGAAAACACGTTTTCCACTCAACAGTCCTGTCCTCTCTTCCCTACTGACTAGTCTCAGTGGAATAGCTGCCTACAGCCATTGCAACCACCTTCCTCACAATCTGCATACTCTGTGCTTAAAACCCTCTGTTATTGAAGCACAACTGCCTCCAGGTTAAGACTGTCCATGAAGGAACAGAGTATCTGCACTGCTCCTCAGTCTCCTCTATACTGTGCTCAGAGCCTGGGACTTCCCTGCATCTCACAGATAAAAGGAGGGCTCTCTTTTTCTGACATGGACAAGTTTGTCTTCCCAAAGTAGTAGCTCCCTAGAGTCAAATGGCAGTCCACAGAATGCCTGCATTTCCATCTATTTTTCCTACTCCAGAAGTAAAGTGCAAGCTTCTTTAAGGTCAGGGAAAAAAAGGACAGCAGCACCTCATATGCTGTAATGCCTCTCTTGAGTAGCTGATGCCATGGATCTGCACCTCCTTCTGCTTGCAATGAAGACAATAAAACGTCTTAAGGAGCTCACCGGGTAAAGATGACCCCACTCTCACTTCACTAGCAGAGACAATACATAGAAACAAAAAAGTCTGTACCTGTTCCATTTTCAGTGTGAAGCAGCAGTACATTCCTGCCTTCTAACGCAGCAGGGACAACAGCACTGAATGGAAATGTTTGGATAATCATGTCTTCATTTAAAGTTAACCCAATTTCTTCATCTAAGTCATCGCTGCCCTCAATCAAGACATCCACCATATCCAGGACATCTATTGAGTACAGAAAAAATATAAGCAGAGGATTCAGACTGACTAGAAACGAACAGAGACAGAATCCAACACAGCAGGAATACAAGGCAGCTTCTGAATTCCCAAAGCAGAAAAAATTATGAAAAGACACATTTGTCTAGCAACAGTAAATACAACTGTAAAAATCACTCTCTTACTATATCCTTAAGTTTACTTTATGATGTTCAACACTGCTGTTTAGTTGACACAAGTATGTGAAGGGAAGAGGTGCATTAGAACAGTCTACCGTGATAGCATTAGGTAAGGATGATCGGAGCATAAAAGTGGCAGGAAATGTGTATGGGGAAGTACTAAGGAAACAGCCACTTCCTCATTAAAAATACATCCTGAGCAGTCCTTAAAGAGCATCTCAGCTCTATATGGCCAGAGAACCAAATCTTGGTCATGGGAGAATCAAAGACAGCTTTAACATTGAAAGAAGATACCAGGTATTCTTTGGTTGACATGACATCTCTGTAACAGTCAACTAAGGCAACTGATCCATCTGGTACCAAGTGTTAAAACTACCTCAATTATCTTACATTTACATACTGCAAAATCCTACATGTGGACTGATATAGCAGAAGAGCTAGTACGTGGTAAGTTGTCCAAGTGTCCACATCTGCAGAATTTTTACTTTGTCTGCTGTAGGGCTGTGCCTGGTCCCAGAACAGCAGAAGCAGCAAAATTCCACTTGTGTGCTTGGGAGTAAGAAAGTTCCCTGGGCACCCCAGCCTCTTGCTCCTGCATGAGCAGATATGAGCAGCCCCAGGGGGAGGAACTGTAAAGGTTTTCATTTCAGTTAGAAAATGCTGCTGCGGAAGCCTGAAGACAGAGGTTTAACATACTGTTAAAATGGCGTAGCTGCATCAGAAATTACTTTTGGTGGTAAAGCAGTAACTTTGCAATTCAGACTTATGATGCTAAATATAACTGCAGGGCTGAATCCAGTAGGGTCTTACTTAAGCAAGATTTCCATAGTTATCAGTCATCACTTTGCAGATTAGGAGTAGAAAATTTAGCACAGTGTTGGAATTCTCTGTTGTTGAAGGAGCCACCACGTACCGTCTATGTGAGAGATGGGGATGCTGGCGTTATCGGAGTCTTGTTTAAACATACTAGCTTGGAGCACACTGGCTTCCTGAACAAGGTCTGCTGCTTTATCTGTATATGGATAGGGATTTGCCACCAGTTTCAACAGGATCTGTTAACAAAGGTTGAGAGAAAAGTGAAGTGCACAGGCTACTAAGTCTACAGGATCCATATCTTGTCAAGAAAGACTGTTCTAAAAAGCGGTTAGAAGCTGGGAAAGTTTTAGGAAGACCACTTCCATATATATAGTTCTCCAGGGATCTGCCTGTGGTTACTCCTGGACTGGGTCTGATGGAAAAAGAAATGTCCACTGCAATTTTGCACCACAGAGTCCCTGGGAAACTGCAATGAAAAGGAAGCACTGGGCATTTAACATCCTGAAAAGCAAACAGGAAACATCAGCTTTTCTTGTAAAAGATTACAACTTACTCAGGTCTGATAATTTTGGCAGGTATTGCCACATAAAGAGGAGATAAGAGCTACCCCCACATAGAACACTCTACCTTTATATCAACAATACTGTAATAACAGCTTAATCTTTCTGGATTTAATTTTCCTCCAAATCATTTTACTGTCCTCCCACCCTAGACAAGAAAGATGTCAGCTCTTTATAAAGAATTACAAACACTGCTTTTCTCAGAATTCATTCACTGATCTTTGACAGGTTTCTCAACAATAGCAACAAAGTAATTAGTTTCCATTAATGCTATTCTTGGCATTGTTTATCCAGCTAATTTGAACAAGTTGTTACCCTTTCCAAAAATTGAATCACTGCTTCCTTTTTGTCTTCTTTTGTATTATCCAAGTGTTCCAGCCAAATTGAAAGTTCCTTCCACGTGTACTCAAACACTCCACTGTCACGTAAAACCTGTCCAGAAAAGCAAAACAAAATCAAAACAACCCCCCCCAGAAGCACAGGTCTTTTTGTATAGCACCTTCATGTTTTCTTCTTGGAACAAAAAAAAAAAAAAAAAAAAAAAAAAAGAGAAGGTTGATGAGAAGAACTACCTGTCATTTTCACGCCCACAGTTCAAAAGGCCCTACTCCCACTCAGCAGGGCCACTCTAACTCCATAACAGAAGGTAAAACTGAATGCATTTTTTAAAACAAAATCTCCCAAGACTGTATCATCTGACCTCAGCCTAATTAGGACCAAAGCTCAGTGTCTTCATCATGGCTGTCTGAGCAAGAGCAGTAAGAAGTCAAGCATGATGATGTTACAGCTGACAAATGAAACCCACTGAGCTCTGCCAGACACACACAGGATCTGTAGGAAAAGGGCAGGAAACGGGACGGGGCAGAGAAAGGAGGGCTTTAAAAATGACCAAACTAGGAGGCAAAACATGGCTTACTCTCTTAAACCAGTCAAATGAGCTGAGAGCAACTTCTTTCTGCCCCTGTATTCTCAGAGCCTCTCTTCTTCTCACCTGCTGTCTGCAGCACAAACCCAGTACAACTCCACTTGATTCCTACCCTGATGCTGCCCATGTGCATGGGATGGATCCCATACATACCCTATGCAAGTACACTGCCAACAGCTATTCACTGCACTCTGCAGCGAGCACTTGGAGGTCTCACTGTGAACACTCATTCCCATGTATCTGGAATACAAGACTGACTTCTACAAGCACTAAGGGCGCTGGAACCTGCTTCAGCGTGTGCCAGGGCAGTACGCACTGGATCCAGAGACCATTGTGCTGCCTGCTGAGGCAGCCTCCCTGACGCTTCGTTGCTCAAGGATTATGGATGCAGAGACACAGAAGAAGACAGCTGCAGAACAGAGCCACAGCCAGGGCCAATCCATCTCGCTTGTCCCAGCCTGCAAAAGAGCCTCCTATGTTGGACAGCTTCAACAGAGCTGCCTGAAACACAAGATGTATCCCCTACAACATGGGCTATGACACCACCGTCTCAAACACTGGCAAGGAAGGTCCCCCCAGGGCATAGCCAGAGGTAAGAGCCAGAATAAAGCCTAGGGGAACTTTTGGTCCAACCACATCAAGTTCTTCTGCTGTCAGCAGTCAGTCAGCACAAGCCTTGCTGAGGTCAAAGTTGCCTGACACAGAACATTCCTTGCCACCTTAGTAAATCTTGTAATTTCAAGGGAGCAGACTATTCTGCTTTAAGAGGGTTGAACATCTTTATACCATTACAGGAAGAAATAAAAATTGCCACACCTTAGAAACACCCTGTAGAGAGGCTTTTGAAAACTACTGAGGTAACAAAGGAAAATCACTGCTAAATAAAATATCTAAATCTACCTGTGCTTTAAAGAGTTGGGCAGATGGGTAAACAGTCAATTAAACAAACAGTGGGTTGTGACCACAGCAAGGTCCAGAAGGAAGTGCAGGCATACTCACAGTTGCTGTGGGTGGTGAGGTAGACACAATTTTACCACAGTGAAGTAATAGGCGTTAAAATATTTAGAAACTTTTGCCCACTTTCATGCTATCTAAATTCAGGCCCTCATCTGAGGCACCTAAATTAGGAACTTGGTCACCCAGTGCTCCATCTGCCAAAGAAAGTAAGGAGGAGGAAGGAGAAGAGGAGGAAGAGAAACAGCTGGCTGAAGGACAACCCAGTTGACAGGCAATTAGAACAGTACAGTGGTAAGAACTACCTAGCCATCACTCTCAACAACAGAAGAAACCTTGACCAGCTTCCTAACTCTGGAATGACTTTTAAATGACTGTAATTATGCAGGATGAACAACCTTTGTTTTTCCCCACACAGAAAATACAAAAGAAGCTATGAAGACTCATTTGCGCTACATTTACTCTGTGTACTCTGTGTACACCACCAGCAGCTATAAAAATAACATCACTGCTTACACGAATCTGACAGGATAATTCATTAAAGAAAAAAAAAAAAAGAAAAAAGGATTCATTTTTAAATAATTAACTATTTTTGGCTGAGTCTTGAAATAGAAATACACTTGCAGCTCTTGTGAAAACAGGCAGGAACAGAATGTGAAATCCAAAAACATGCCTTCCGATTACATGGCACTGTGTTGAAAAATAAGCAAAACACACTCATTAACATCTATTCTTAGCAGCCTTTCTGCTGACATAACTGCCCTAACTTCACTGCTCCTGTATTCTCTTCAGAGCAAATGAAATGGACTGAATCTAAAAGAGGAAACAAGAATGAGTCAGGCAGCCCACGTCTCCACTCAGCAAAAGAATCCAAACACAATAGAAAAACTGTACTGGGTAGCTTTTGATTGAGAGATTCATGACTGTGAGACAAAGTCAACCTGCCTTTAATCCCTTGCAGGGATCAAGGGCAGCTAGAACATAATTCAATCACTAACTTTGGTGCAGGGGATTGAAGATTACAACTGCACCCTGTGATTGAAGAAGCTAAATGCAGAAATTAAATGTGCAAAGCTGTACACAAACTTGTATGCCGCTATCGCTATGGGACACTGCATGAGATGCCCTTTTCAGGCCTTTGAACAGCTTTTAGGACTTTCTTTTGCGGAGGGACTGCTGTTTGCTTGTGTTTGTTTTCAATGCAGGTCTATACCCCTACTCAGATAACTAAAAGATGCTCAGTTTTAAAAAGACACTTGAATCAACAGCTGTGAGTGCCCTCAGGAGATTTGTAGTTGATCATCTGACTTCTGAAAAATCAGATAAACTTACTTAAATGCACAAATGAAGGGGATTTTAATTCGTTTTTAAGACCTAAGCACTCCTAGCACTAAAGCTTGTATCAGACAGTAACAAACAGCACTATTTTGCATGGCCAGAGCAAACTAGTTGAGGCTTTAAGAAGGCTACTGTGATGGAGCATACATTAAATAAACAAGGATAAAAAAGAAAGATCAAAAAGAATCTCTCCTTGATCAACATCAAGACCTTTACAGGCACAAACTACATCAGTTTATTACAGTATTATAATTAATTCAGCATAGGGAGGGTGGGCAAACAATCGGGAAATTTTCCTTACTATTTCATTAACTGTTGCAGCAAATTCAGTTGATAGCATTTACTTTCAAAGAATACTTAGCTAATGGGTAGTTATCTTACAGCAACTTCCAAGAACAGTCACAGGAAACAGGAAAGAAGACTGTTGGCCACAAACTGTGCAGTAAAGGGATTGGCTTTAAGAAAAATTTCAAAACACATAAATTTTAGATTAATGAGAAATAGTGAATATCCTGATGTTTCAGATCAAACACTTACCTTGATGATCAGTTTTTTGGTTGAAATTTTCAGGTGAGAATGGTTACTTGTAACAAACATTTTCATCAGTAAATAGAATACTGATTTTTCACCAGACACCTTCTCTGTCTCAGAAACATCCTAAAAGAAAAATATATTATAATTCCCCTGGTATAGCAACACTGTACAGAATTATGTTGCATTGAAGCAGATAGGTAATAAAAGTATACTACTTTATAGACCTATGCAAAAATACCAAGGCCAGAAATTAATGGGATCATTTATACTACTTTGCACTCAGTGAGCCAGGAAATTCAGGTTTTTTGGAAAATGGAAGAAGAGAGGAATAACAAAAACACCGATACAAGGGTCCAAGATAAAGCCATCTTCCTCCACAATCCTGCATCCTACCTCTATTCCAGATTTCCTATGAGAACTACCCGAATAAGAGACTGATCCCCAAAGAACAGGAAAACAAGACAAGTCACAGAGATGCTGAACATTATCAGAACAATAAATGATGGTCCTTCAGCCACCTCCCCTACTTTTCTCACTGACTTGCATTTGATGTCTACTAACTGTAACCCTCTGTAACACACACCCATGGGTCTCTGCTCCCCCCAAAGCCAGGCCCACTCTTTTCTCCAGACATGAAAAGCAGGCTCTCTATAGCTGTCTTACTTTACAGGCCTCCGGTAAAGTACAGCAGGGGTCCTGAAGGTTTCCAGTAATCATGGAGAAAGTAGAGCCTTTGTGAATGCAAAAATCTTCCCTGGTAAGGGCTTCCATCACTTCCTTGGTCTGAATTTCAGGCTTTCCAGACGAGTGGAAAACCAGCAAATTCTCACTCTTGCCCCTTTCCAAGGACAAAAAGAGCTGAAGTAACCTTGTCCAGCCCTCTTCATGAAAGCAAAAACTTTTATCCTTTGCAGAACAACTTTTCAGCTCAGAGGAAACTCTTCACTAATGCTAAGACTCCAATTCTTACTGGTTTTACAAAAGGTTTATCTCCTAAAATGACTGGACTGGGACTAATTTTAAACTAGGCGGTGCCAGAGGTAAAGATTTGAGGACAACAGGCTAAAGAAATGTAACTCTGCCATGAATACTCTTACCTGTACTCTGAACCAGGCAAATTTATTTGCAGGAAGTTCCAAAGCTACCTTCAGTATATGGTGCTGCAGAACTGGGGGGACCTCCTCTCGGAGGCCCTTTTCAGTGACGATACCTGAGGTATGAAAGCAGCACCATTAACTTGATTTTGGTATATCTTCCTGAGATTTCAGGAATGTAAAACATTGAGTGTTTCAAACCAACATTGTGAAATAAACTGGCAATCCACAAATTTTGATACCAGGAGATCCTCAGACACACTATGATTATGTTTGGCCAATTTAAGGCAGGAATCCAGCCCTCAGCAGGGAGAGACTAAGACCAATACAAAATCTCTTCTATCAGTCTCAGTGATGCTGAAAAGCTGCGTCTTACAGGAAATAAATAGGATGGATGAACTGAAGACCAAAATACAGAATTTAAGTCAATAATAAAACTATCTTAAGGTTTATGCTATTACAATATTTGCTACAGGCAATGGAACTTTACACTTGCCTCTCCCTACATCATTTTTGTCATCTGCTCACAATGACTGCTTTGGCACAGCTTCAGAATTGTTCACCTTAGGAGACACCCTTGTGCAGATACCCTTGCAGCATTCTCCAAAAACTGTCCTGCCCATGCTTTAACTGCAGTTAAGTTATATACAAAGATCAACTGTATAAAGCTTTGGTTTCAGTGTGCTTTT
>VZTM01029246.1:99963-129623 GCA_013400555.1 Jacana jacana | reverse complement strand
CTATAGATTGCAGCATCACTACGAAGTCCAGCCAACCATAAGACCAAACAGTAAGACTGTACCAGCTGTGTAAAGCACATATTGCTACAAGGTATTAAAACATGCTGCCTTTGGAGGGTATGCTTCAAACAGGGTGAGAGGAAGGAATGACAGAACACTCAAGATAACATCTGAGAGAGCAAAATCTCAAGATTAATTTACACCATCATCATTTTCTACTATACCGTCTGCATCAAAATTAATATCCAGGCTCACTTCATTACATTTGTTTGAGAATGACGTTTTATTTTCCCACTCTATTCAACTTTTTATCTTATACTGTAACAAAACATTGCATCAAAGCAACTTCTGCCTCATAAAAAGGTGTCCTGCCTTTTGTCCATTTCGAAAAAGCAGACCACTGCAAGAAAAAATCTAAGACAGACAGGATATGCCATTTGGTAAGGCACCAAGTATACAAGCCAATTAAACATGCTTTGACAGAGGGGAAAAAAACCCTCACTCATGAGACAGTTGATTTAGAGGTTTTTTTTGTTTAAAGCCCATTTTTCCCCCAGGCAAACTTCAATTAAGGCATTTACATAATGCCCATCCTTACACATCCCAGACCTGCCTAAAATACAGATAGTTGCTCTAGTCTATTGGCCAGCAAGCTCTAGTGGCCCACAGGCAGCAATGAGGCCCAAACAGCATTTTGCTCTCTCCTCCTGTCCCAATTTTAAATGGCTGTATTTATTGTACCACAAGCAGTATTGGAGGATCTTGCCCACAGTCCATAATTGGTGGTCGATCATCCTTGCTGCATTAAGCAGGTACAGAATGTCTCTGTTTGCTTCTGCTCTATGAAGAAGAATACCCTCTGCAAACATGACATCAGAGCCAAAAATACAGCATCACTACAGTGATTTACCAAAGGAGATAGTACCACACAGAATATTGTTTTCTCTCCACACACTGCCAGACTGTCATTCAAAACACAGCAAATGGAAAAAATACTTGAATATTAAAAGATATTCCAGACTAATGGGCTGCTTCTCCACCCCAAACTTTTTGTGAACTATCCTGTTAAAAAAAAATTCTGTCACTGTAGCTAAGAAGAGTTTGGAAATAACTTAAGTTGGATTGTTGACATAGGTCTAGGAGAATTCCACCCCCAAATCTCATTAAGAGTTGGACATGAGTCTCTCTCAGAAATGTTAGAATTAAACTAGAATTAAAGTCCAAATTTTTGCAAGAATATGATGCAGAAAGAAGAAGACTGTAGGACAACCTACCACTTAGAACAACTGAGTGTAGCAGAGCAACTATGGAATTTAAGAGGGCAGAGTGCCAGAGTACTGCAGAAATAACAACAGTAAATGCCAACACAATGAAAAAACTAAAATGAGTTACTTTTAGATAAGTTCTTTCTTTAGCTTTGCAGAAGAGCAAACATTCCCTTCTGCTGTGGATTTTGTAAACAGCTGGAAAAAGAAATGAAGGTAATAGAAATACCCCATCACATACCTTTTAGGAGCTTGCTAAAATCAAAGTTGCTCCGTGCTACCAAGTGGGGCACAACCTTCTGATAAAGGCATATGACCTGGAGCAATGCAGCTTTCAGAAACAGTGTCTCAGCATCATCTGAACCTAAACAGAGTGTTTACATAATTAGTTTCTCCTTCCCTCATACCAAGGAAGCAACGCGTAGACTTGTGTATGAAACGGTTGGTTATCTTCCTCATTAACAAGAAACAGAACAAAAAAATACAGAATCCTCAGTTTCCTTCCCTACCATTCCTGTCTGAATATTTTAAAAACTAAACCAGCTTATTCAGTGCTTAAGTTGGTATTTGCCATTTAAGTGCTCGCACATATAAAAGACAAACTCAACTTTTTAGCTCTCACTATAAGAATCCAATCAGTCCAAATGCTGTTCATTTTAAGGCTGAAGAACAGAAAAAAGTGAAGGCAAGGACACAGCCACACTGCTGGTTTCTGGGGGCACTATTTTTACCTAGTACCAGGTAGGTTTGCCTGAGGAAGCGCAGGAGGTAGCACACTAACTTTTTATTATTTCAGTTAAAGGTTTCTTTCTTTCCCTTCCGGCTTTCAAAATAATACTTTCTCCATGTGACCTCTTGGCAAAAGGAAGACAACAAATCTCCGTAGGAGAGAAACACCAACCCCACTTAAGGAGCCATTCACTTATTAGGAAAAAGCTATTTCAGCAGTTAAATATTCTTTTAGCTTATAACTTGAGGATGCATATAAGCTATTTTTTATCCAGTCACTAATGAAAGGAAGCAAAATAAATGAAGGGCAGCCAGGATTATTTTTTTAACACCTCCTTTATTGCTGTTAACTGGGTCCCCCTCAGGGAGCCATGAAGAATTGGATGGATGCCATGCAGAAACTTTGAGTTTGTTTGCCTGAGTCTCAACTCCCTTTAAAAAAGAATTCCCTACTGGCCACAATGCAAATAAAGCTGTGAAAAGTGAGCTGAGAGTGAGTAATACAATATTATCACCCTAGTATGCAAACTACAGCCATGGTACTTTAGAGATGAGCTGCTCCACTGGTTTCAGCAGATACTCTACCAATAAAGAGCCATGGAGTGTTGGTGTTGACAACAATTTTGCTGCCCAAAGCCACACACAGAAGGACATACACTTAAAAATTTTCTGCTCCAGGAAGCCTCACTGTGGAATATGCTCTGTGAAGGGCACGAAGTTGGCTGTAGATTTATCTTCAGTCTATACAGAAAACATTGCAGGCTGCTAGCCAAGCCAGAGAGAGTACTAAAACTTCCAGTTTCTTGCAATGGGACCATGAAAGCAAGGCTGTGAGAACCTGGGACTGTTCGGCCTGGAGGAGAGAAGACTCTCACAGATGTACAGAAATACCTGAAGGGAGGGTGCAACGAGGACAGAGTCAGGGTCTTTTCAGCGGTGCTCGGTGACATGACCACAGGCAATGGGCACTAACTGAAACACAGGTTTCCTCTTTTTAACTCTGAGTGTGATCAAGCACTGGCCCAGGTTGCCCAGAGAGGTTGTGGAGTCTCCATCCTTGGAGATATTCAAAAGCTGTTTGGACACAGTCCCGGGCAACCAGGCTTTGGCAGGGGAGTTGGACAACATTACCTCCAAAGGTCCCTTCCAACCTCACCATTCTGTGACTCTGTGACAGCAGGAAGGCAAACCACTTAACTTCCTTGTAGGAACGGCAGCCTATTTGTCAAATTATGTTCTTATGACACTGGTCAGGCCTAAACTGCCCAAAGAACTGGACACAGCAAAGATTAATGGTAAATGCAAAAGTGACATCTAGACTCTGCTGAAGTTAACCACCTTACATGGGACAAGGATTTCACAACACCCATTCACACACTTGTAAGAAGGGGTAAGTCCACCTGCTTTGCCTACCATGCTGCTCAGCAACTTCTGCTGTCTCAGTCATTGCTTTCACAGTCGGGACATCACTTTCCCTTTTCTCCTGCTGGCCATCAGGGTGTTCTTTCCCTTGCTTCAGAAGGGACTGCCAAGCAGCCACTATATTGTTCATGTCTGGTAAAAGCTAGAAGCAAAAAAGAGAAAATTGCAATAGCTCTCCTGCATGAGACAAAGCTACTGTGATAAAAATATTCACAACCACCCAACCAGAGAATTTGCTGTTTTTCACAAAGATTGAAACTGATCTTGCATGCAATCAGCAAAAGATCTGAAATCAAGTAGTATACTTTCACTTTTGCAGAACACAACAATTGGAAAAAACAATTTATTGAAAAAATTTCCTGGGAAAAATTTACATTTGGTTCTTTATCCTCAAGGTACTTTCAACCCAAGTGCTCCCTTGCCTAGTAACTTCTAACTCTGAATGAATCTTGCTGGTTAGAGTTTCCTTGAACCAGGAGGATAATGTGCTTCTGAGCCTGCTCTTGGAATTCACTTGCAGCACAACAGCTGCAAACATTACAAATTTATCTCACAGCAGAACTTTATTTGCATTTCTATCAGACAGCTTTTTTAGGAAATGTAGTCTACTACTACACCAGTTCTTAACACCTTTCAACCCACAGTATTCCCCTTCCTATGCAAAAATACTGCCTCCCGGCTCCCAGGCCACAAACACTTGGGGATAAAGTGCAAAGGAATAGTTTTCTAGTTTTCTGCTGTAAAATGACTCAAGTTAGACCCCCTTTTTATTTATTTTTTTTACTTTGTACCTTGCTGATGGCTTCTCTGTACAGCTGTACGAATTCCTGCATCATTGAGAGTGTGTAGACTTCTGACTTTTGCCACGTTTCTTCATTCAAACAGTACTCAATATTCTTCGAGGCTCTTCTCAGCACCATTGATACAAGCGACAGTATGCTGTGCTTCACTACTACGCTGGGTAACTGAAGAAGGAAGTTGAATTAATGACATTTCAATGCTTTTTCTTATGCTTTGCACATAATCTCTACTCTGAATATACATTAAAAATTGTTAACTAACTAATTACTTCCTAAACATTGACATCCAGGAAAGACTCTGTAGGTTTTCAGACTCCCAGCCTAAACCACCAGTGAGCACTGGCAGAGCTGGTGCTTGTGAATGACTCTTGGAAGCAGTATCGATATGTTAATTAATTTTCCAGTGCTTCCCCAAGCCAGCTTTATGCTGAGACAGAAAATATAAAACGTATATAATTAACCAAGTTAAGAAACTTCTTGGACGACCACAAACTTAAATCAAACAGTAGTAACTCGGGAAAATCCACTGAAACACTAGATGTTGCTCTTACATTGAGTCCTTGGGTGAACATTATTTTATTGCACACTGCAGGGACTGTTGTTACCATCACCATAGAAAGCAGCCTGGGAAGAGGAATAAACTCTGAAGTCTTAAAAGAACTGGAAACCTCTGGTTGAGCCTCATAGATCTGAAATAAAAATAACAATTTAATCAACACTGATACAGTCCTGGAGATAATAGCTTCTTCGGGGGAGCGTTTTACAGAAAGACTTTGACTTGCCAAAAGTAACGACAGCACTAAATATCAATTTTTATGCAGAAATGCTACAGAGCATCCCCACATTTCTATTCAACTGAATGGAATATCTGCATGCAAGCTGAATCCTTGCTAAAGGCCACCCCTTTTCAACAGACTGTAGTCCCTACTTGCCGATTTTAAGCTAAAGCAGTCAGAGGAACGCTCAAAAAGGACAAAAGGTTTTTCTAGCTGAGCTTCCATGTTGCTCAAAATATGTATCATCAACGTGGTATCTCTCACTGTTTCTTATGCCCATTCCTTCTTTCCCTGTTCAGTTTAGTGTTTATACAGCCTCCTGCTCCAAGCATGGCTTGTTACCAAATGACCTTCCAAGTCACTCTATGTCTACACTTTTTAAAGTAGCTGTGGCTCTGAGCCATGGCTCACTTTCCTCAGCAGCCACAGAAAACAGGGTGCCATTTTCCCCACTCCATTTACCATCTTTGACACTTAACTGCATCCCGCTGCTTCTTTTCTAACATACCTAAAATAATTGATAGTGTTATTTCAGAACCATTAAGTCCTTCCCATTTAGCTCACTTAAACCTCAGTCACCTAACTTCCCCATTGCTGGACTGGTTTATTTTTAAAATAATTATTTATGAAATATTGTGCCTGTCTTCTTTTTAGTGATTAAACCTTAAAGCATTGTTTTTACAGCTGTGAACACAATACATCTTCAGACACATGAGTTTCCTCTGACAGAACAGCTGCTTCTGGAACAAAACCAAAAGAACCCACTCCCTGATCCTTAGTTCAGTTCTTCTGAAATCAATGAAATCTTCCTTGTTACTAGGAAGAGATCAGCTAAATTCCTTAATTCAGAGCTTATTTACACCTGACATGGCCACATCACGGGCTGGCTGGGTTGAAATTACTTTTAAACTGGAATGCCATTATAGTATCTATCTGTAATAAAAGCAATCAAAGGTAGGGTTACTAATCTACTACCAAGTTCCTTGGCTTGGTAACTTTTCTGCAGGTCACGACCATTTGACTTCACCATCTTTCCTATTCCAATTTTGCAGAATTTTGTACTATTGTTTAAACAAACAACTTCAATTTTTGGAAGAGAAAAAGAGTACTAAGGATCACATTTTTCTGTGGAAATGTGATGTGCATCATTCATTCTTTTACCTTTTTGAGTAACTTCAGATTGTCCATCCAAGCTGACTTCAGTCTAGGAACAAAGGAATACTGGGTCTCCTTAAAGTATCTATTCAATAAATCTGGGCATACTTTAAGAATATTCACCATGAGATCAGCAACCATTTCATCTTCTGTTGCAGTTTTTAAACCAAGTAGAAAGCGCAGAAGCACCACATTTCCTCCTCTATTGAAGAGAAAAAAATAATTAAAAAAACCAACCCCCCTATTTCAATACTTTACACATGGTGTTAACTCTGTTAACTCTGTGACTCCTCTGACTGTTGCTGAGGTAAATTCAAAGCAAGACACTGCTGTGAATAATTTCTGAGTTTATACTCAGAAAAGTAAGAACTAAATGTTTTCTGCAAGACAAACACTAATTCTTCTTATTTAAAACCATAATCTTTCAGAAATATTCTAACCAAACTTCACAAAGCTAAAAACGTGGAGTTAAAACCTAATAATAAACTTGGAAATATTTTCTCTGTGGTCTTTCAGTTTTGGGGGATTTTTTTAAAGTTTTCTTCTGAGTGCCCCTGTGTGAGAATACCACAGATGCCAGGTGAATAACATTAAAATTTGCTTAAAGCTAGAAATAACCTGCTGTAGCACCACTCAGTATTAGTTCCTGCTACTAGAATCTAGTACCTCTCTTACCCAGCTAATGTGATGAAGCATAAGTTCACCCTATGAGAATTACAAGTCTCAATTATTTTCTCCATCAGTCATAACCTTAGTGCATAGGTATTTTAACTAGTTAGCAAAATGAAGCAGTCAAATACGTGCTTCCAGCCTGTTGCAGGCCAAATTCTGGCACTACTGAAATTACCATCAGCGTTCTGCTAGAATCTGGGATAAACCATGTCTAGTTCCACAAAATGTAAATTAGAGTATGAATTTCACCACCCTCTGGTTAACACTGAAGCTTTGATGTTTTATTGTCACATCAAAAGAATCAATGGTCCACAAATCACACCTTGCAGTAACAGACATGGTATCTAGCTACTCATGGAGATGGCTCAGAGAAACATGACCATCACCTAAGTCCCCATGAATACATCAGAACACTCTACAGTACACAAAGGTATAAGGAGATCCAAGTTTGATCTTGAGAAGTTAAAAAGAAAAACAACAACTGGGTCACAACAACCCTATGCAGTGCTACAAGCTAGGGGAAGAGTGGCTGGAGAGCTGCCTGATGGAAAAGGACCTGGAGGTGTTGGCTGACTGTCAGCTGAACATGAGCCAGCAGTGTGCCAGGTGGCCAAGAAGGCCAACAGCATCCTGGCCCGTATCAGGAACGGCACGGTGAGTAGAACTCCAGAGGTATTAATTCCCCTGTACTTGGCACTGGTGAGACCCCGCCTCAAGTACTGTGTCCAGTTTTGAGCCCCTTTGAGAAGCTGAGAGAGCTCTGGTTGTGCAGCCTAGATAAAAGGAGACTGAGAAGACCTTATCATTCTCTACAACTACCTGAAAGGAGGTTGTAGAGAGACAGGGGTCAGTCTCTTTTCCCAAGTCACAGGCAATCGCACAAGAGGAAATGGCCTCAAGTTGCACCAGGGGAGGTTCAGATTGGATATCAGGAAAAATTTTTACATGGAAAAGGTTATTAAGCACTGGAATGGGCTGCCCAGGCAAGTGGTTGAGGCACCATCCGTGGACATATTGCTTAGTGACATGCTGTTGTGATGTTTTTTATCAGAGTTAGGCTGATGGTTGGTCTAGATTTTCTTAAGGGTCCCTTCCAACCAAAACAATTGCTTCTAACAAAGAACCCCATGTATTCATTTCTTCTGCCACAGGAGAAAGAGAGACAGAAGCAGAATTCAGAAAAGTTACTGGCAAAGGCCTGGAAGGGCAAGACATCTAGTGAGGTCTCTCTTGTTCTGAGCACAAAGCATACATACAGTCTCATCTGTCTGGTGACTTACTTGCCAGAAGTTCCAAGACTTGGATCATAGAAAGTTATGCCATGTTTCAGAGAGCAGCAGACATCCCTTAAGAAATTATGAACAAGTTCCCGTACCATCGCCTTTCCCACCTCTTCAGAACCTTGGGTCACCTGTGAAAAACAGAGAGGAGAAAAAAAGCATATGACTTTTGGTACCACAGAAAAAAAAAATACATCTCTTTCGTTCTTCTCTAAACTTTATGAAGCTCCTTTTATATAGAAATGCTAAAAAACAGTTTGGGTTTTGTTCAGAGTAACAAGACAAATTTCAGTTTCTGTATGAAATAAAAAAACCATTGTAATATTTCATGTATGTTGAGGAAAGCAGATCTCCCAAATTTAGGTACACATGTACTATCTGCAGGGCATTACTGACTTAGGGCTTTTTACAAAGAACTCAGAAGAAGATAGAGAGAAGTCAAGCTAAAGAAAAGTAGTGATGTAAAACTTCCATATACTGGGCAAGGCCACCCTGGGACTGTGAAGTCAAGAACCTAACGTTTAACCTGAAACGATGAACTTTCACCCTTGCAGGACTAGTTCACTATAAAAAAAGTTCAGAAGGATCAGAACCATTAAAATCACTATAACTTTCAGCATAAAGCACGCAAAACAAGCATGTGTATGTTGGGCCAATTTAGAAGAAGATGGAACAACTTTAATACAAGGCAAGAAAGATAGATAGATAACAACTGAATATGCCAATGTTTCAAGGAAATGTGAGGTATCAACACCATTACATTTACCATACAAAAATGGAAGAAGAGACCAAATATCTAGGTCAAGCAACAACTTAAAAAAAAAAAAAAAAAAAAAGAAAAATTAGGTTTCATTTACNAAAAAAAAAAAAAAAGGCAAATTCAGGTTCCATTAACCTTTTACAACCAGCACAACTCTAGATCCTTACAAATGAGAAGTCTCCTGACAATTGTGGTTGGGAAATCACAGACCATATGACTCGCAAGAACTGCATGGAAGAACTTAAAACTTCTTACAACTGAAATGCATGATAATGAACAGGGTCACAGATTTGCATAGCTCCAAGCAGACGCCTACTAGAAACATATCTCCTCCAAAAGGTGTTTGCAATGTATCAGGATTGAAAGTTATCAGGTATAAACAACATCCAGTAGAGGAAGGATAAGAAGGCAGTTGTTCAGTGTTGAAGAATGGTTAGCCTTTTAAAGATCAAGTACTACTCAACACAAAGATGAAAAGTCTGCAGCCAAAACCCAGTGGAAGCACAGAAGTCTTTCTACTGCTTTGCACAGACCTTACAGACAAGCCTGAGATATTCCCACAGTGAAAGTGGGCAAAACAGAGATTACATGATTGAGAAAAATAGAAAAGCAAAAAAGTAACCCATTTATGAAGAGATGATGACAAAACATCTGCAGTACTAACTACACACACCCACCAGCAGCAGCCCTGATCCTTGTCTCATCTATGACTTTAGAAATGTCATTTCATGGACTGGTAGATTCAGTAACAGCTCAGCCCTCAGAAACCCTGCCAGCCTCTTGGGAGTTTAGCTCTCATATCAGATCAGTGTGTAGGATGGGAATGAGGCCTGTGGTAAGATCATTGCTTCTGATAGGCACACAAATGTGTCCAGGCAATGGAACACAGCACTCACACCCAAAAGTCCCATTTCTCCCTGGTTAACAGATCTGCACTGCAGTTCTGGTAATCAGGGAGGGGAAAAAAAAACTCCTCCTAAAGCAGTGAGGAGCAGCAGAAAGTGGGTTTCTTTTTACGTAGCCTCAGCAGATCCCTCTTCTTTGAGCTCACCAAGGTTAGAGTAAATTGGAGCTATTTCAAAACTTCTGGGCTGCAAAAGGAGGAGGTAAGGGGAAGCAAATAAGGACTAGGAGTTACAAAGAAGTAAGTTGCCAGACCTTTAAATCCTCAGGGCTGACATCAGTAATTCCATTCCACCGGTAAAGCGAAGCAATGTGAATCAACACTTCCGCAGTAAAAAAGCGCACCTTCTGGGTTTTGGTGATACTTCTATTTTGAACCACCTGAAAAACAACGAGGAAGAAACAACAGACAGACAACTCCATTCATTCCATGTGACTGCAAAATAATGGCAAATCAGCCACACACTTCATTCTTCTAGTACACACACAGCTCACTCTCCTCACTACTGCAGACAAAAGGCTCTGCCTGTCCTGTTAGCACTTCTTTCACATGGTCCTGCTCCCGTCTTGATGCTGTTGAAGCAATAGGACTCTGCAGCAATTTCTGCAAACACTGCACATGCTGAACAGGACAGACTTTCAAGTTTAAGTAAAGAGCACAGGATATATTTAGAGTAGCACAGCCACCCACACGCTTAGGATTATGGAAACTTGATGGCAGAAATGGCAGAACCCACTACAAATAAAGTTTGAATGAGAGGGAAAAACACAGTGCAGGAAATTCTCAAACGTTCTCCTACTGTTTTCTCTGGTCCTTGTTACTTTAATTGTCATTTTCCTGAACTGAAGGAGTCACACAGGTTTCATCAATAACCTAACAGTATGCTTGCCACATGGGCAAGATTTCATTTAGAAAACAAAGCTTCAAGGAGGTTTATTTTACATTTAAATCCTTGCCTTTTTCTTATTCTTCCAAAGTTATTGCAACAGAAAAATGAAAGAATATTTTCAGCCTTCAATTGTCAGTTGTGAAAAGCCTGAGTCTGAGGTAGGCTTACTGGATACACTCTAAATTTGAAACTGTTTCCTTCATTCTCTCAACTGGTCATGCAACAGCTTCAGAGTTAACAAACCTATCCAAATCTAGCTGACCTCCTCATTTTGGCATGAGACACATTAACTGAAGGACCAATCTTAATGTCACTGGAACGACCAAAAAGACTCCAGCTCTTTTGACCTCCGGGCTTGGCACTGATGCAATCACAAACCATGAAACAGTGGGAATCTGTTGGGCACTACACACTGAAGATGAACCAAAGTTAGTGTTACAGTACAAGCTATCCAATGACTTCCTTTAGAAAGGTGGCATATGAAAAGCATAACAAGCTTCAATCCTGAAACAGTAATAGAGTAAAACTATCAACCTTCAATAGTATCAGTAATGGACACACTGACAAACTTTCAGCAGCAGGAGCATGCTGTCAACATCTTAAAGAGCTGTAAAATTCATGACAAATTACTGCAAAACTCTTTCCAGCGGCAAAGAAAATAGAAAACTAGAGACAACACAGTATCAAGGGCATATAATACCTTAGTTCTCAGTGTGGAAAGTAGAAGATTGACAGTAGAAACTTTGTCTTCTTTTATTTCAGAGCGAAGAATATCTGGAATGAAATCTAAGAAGACATTTCAAATGTGAAAATGTGAAAGCTATTTTCATAGTAAAATGCTTCAGGGAATTCATACCCGTTTTTCTACAATGTCATAGTATTTGCTGCTATATTTAAGGATAAACCAAATGGCTGCAACCAGACTTCAGAAGGATAATGTGTCTGGAACTGATGTGATGAACATGTAATGCTGCCAAACCCACTTTCATCATAACTAGAAAATTTTCCAACTTGGTTATTAACACTTACTGCAACAGTTGCAATCTGTCAACTTCAAATATATTTCAGGCCCTAGCGTGCTGCGCACTACTTAAACCTGAGTAAATGCCTATCCTTTCCATTGAAGAACTCAATTATTCCACTGTGTGATTCTCAAATATTCGCAGGTTACATCTTCAACCACATGCACCACAGAATCACAGGATTGTCTAGACTGGAAGGGACCTTTAAGATCATCTAGTCCAACCATCAATCATCAGCTGTGCGCTCCAAAATTAGAGAACTTCAGTTTACAGAGAATGTCAGTATCTTACAGGGAAATGAAAGCCAGCTGTGTTGACTGGGTCTAGGTGTACACTGACATTCCCTGTTCTGAACAAACTGAACAACTGCAAGCAATTAAAGGAAATCAGCAGCCCCTGGGCAGCAGGAACAATAGAAGTAAATAGTTATGGCCTGCTTTTACTCCCTCACCATAGAAGTGATTTGCTGTCAACTAATGACTTTTTTTTTTTCTCCAAGGGTATTTCTACAGCCCTTCTGAATTCTTTCATAGCCTTCCCAAGGACTGCAATTCACAACTTGAGAATCAGCAACAGTAGACCTCAAAGCACTAAAGTCAACAGAAGTTTTCCATTAATACTTGATCCCTTATGTGCTGAAGATAATCAAGTGTACGTAAGATTTAACCTTCTGGATACTCTTCTTTGTCAGTCCAGTCTGACCTCCTTCTCTAAGAGATCGGGGTGTAACACATCCCCAGACTGCACTCTCGTGTAATGCTTCCATAAAGGATGCAAAGGACATTAGCCAGGTCTCCTGAGTCATGGACAAAAAGCAGTTTAAGGGAATACACAGCACTTGTCCTGCACAAGGATAGAAAGGATGCTAGAGTATGCACAGTCTTTAACACTTCTAAAATATTTTCTAATGCAACAAACCCACTACTAGTGTGTCCTTAGCAAGGTTGGAAGCCATGAAATCTTTTTTTCTGCTTATTGAATCTATGGCCTCAAAGTTATATTACATTTACCTTTTTCACATCTGTGCCACCAATGGCTTCCTATTTTTGCACAGTTTTTGCAGACAGCAAACATTATTCTGAAGCAGAAGAGGCACTCACTAGAATACTGAAGAAATTTAAAGCTTTTCAGTCAATAAGGTTAAAACTATGCATTTTGTATCTTACTAGTGCTGTTCACCTGGTTTACATTCTGAATTAGCTCGTACTTCTTGCCACCTATAAAATTTAATGCCTTAAAAAAAAAAAAAAGAAAAAACCAAAACCACTGAAAAAAAACCCCAACCCAAACCCAAAAAAACTCTAGCAATTGTGAAGTACCTTTTAATTCCAGGACCTGTGTCAAGACTGCATTGTCACCAGCAATTAAAAAAGAAAGAGCAAACTGAATATAAGCCATACGGACATCTGGTCTCCCCTAGGAAAGATAAAAGGCACCGTTAGCAGACAGATTGTACCCAAGATTAATACTGCAACAACTGATTACAAGTACTATAAACAGGTAAATCAAACAACTTGTATAAATATGTTGCACAGAGCCATACAGATATATGCAATACATCCACAGTATATTAATTTGAGAAACTGCTTGCGTGAAGCAGATCACAGTCTGGTAAAGTTAACATCAAGAAGGAAGGTGTTGTAGTTTGCGTATCTTTCAATTCTCAACCTACAAGAGAGGCTGGTAAATAAAAAGAGAAGAAAATGTTAACAGGACTTTCATGCCAAACCCTTGTACACACATCACCAAACAGCTTCACTTTTGCACCACCCGGTACACCAGTGAATTCCCAAAAATACTCAAGAAGAGTGATGGCAGTAGCGCTGCTGCAATGTCTTCCTATACAGGCTTCCAGAGCAGCACCAGTCCAGGGGTACCCTGCTGATGGCTGCTATTTTTGAGCTGCAGTGCATTGCACCCGTCCCCTCAGCTCTCACACCTGCTCATGCAGATACCTAGGTTATGCAACTAAGACTGGAACAACAACACAAAACAAAAAAAAACCAAACTCTTAAAAAAGGGGGCTGATATGTTATAAAACATATTTGGGCATATTTGGGCATAACGGAAGTAATGAAAGCGTTGCCTAAAAAAGTATCATAGGACATGAATGTGACTTGTAGTTTCTTTGAAACTTACTGTGCAGAATTGTTTGGTGTAAAAAAGCCTGAAATAAGGTACTGACTAGGCTAAACGTAAGGCAGAAGTGACTCATGAAAGGGTTGAAAGAAGAAATAAAGAGAAAGGAATGAGATTTTGCTGTAAGCTTTGGGCCTGAAATTTTTGTACTAAAAATTCACCTCTGACAGCCAGTTGTGACACAACAATTTCACTGAAAGCTGAGCAAGAGTAAGATCTTCAATCTGTTTCTGGAAACTTTTTGTGTTGTACCTTACTTGCATATCTAATAAGCTTGTGGGCAAAAGACTTCCTACATCTCAGCATTTTAATTTAAGGGGTAGAGGTCCCCCTAAGGACATGCAGTAAGGTGAAAAATCATGAAATCTGACATTCTGGAAACTGTTTATATATAAAGCAATCAAGTAGAAGGCAAAATACAAACACACACTTTTCTCCCCAAAACCACCTTCTACAGTCTCATTTGTCACCACAGATGGCACAAACCCAACACAAATGCACAAGTTTATTCTGCAAGTCATCTTGAAAAAACAGAAACAACCTATCAGGATTGAAAATAACATTGGGTTTATTATACACTTAAATTTTGAATTAAATATAAATATTCTTGTTCTGAAACACTGATCCAGGTCAACCCTGATTATTTTTAGCAAATGGAGAAGAAACAAGAAATAGTTCCTTTTGGAAAAAGAGGACTGACTTTTTCTACCTTACTTCCATATCCTCCTTAAGGATTTCCTGCAAGAGACTGTCTAAAACTCCTGGTTATATTTTCAAATGCAATTACTCTGACTGTACTAGTACTGAGCAAAATCCTCTCTCCACTTCTACAACTGCAGAACCTCCACTTATTTCAGTGGGCCAAACTGCAATCCATGCATTGGAAGAAAGACTGAGCTCTTCCTAAACGCATCACTGAATAGTTTTCAGAAGCTTACCACCACTTTCACTCCATTTCAGACGTTATATAAGGGTAGCCCACAGAAACTTTTATATTTCACCACAGCTACAGGAGAATCAGACAACGCACTTAGATGTTTTGCAGTGAATTCTACAAAGCTGTGTAAAATCAAGGCTATCCTGATAGCCTCACAAGATAAGAAAGACCAGCATGGGATGGAAAATTAAGCAACCTACACCTCAAGGGTGCAGGCCAGCTCTCCCACTATCACCGATACCTAAAAACATCCCCTGGGGATTTCCTGCATAAGTAGATAGAAAGCTCTTGCCCCATAGATCAATTCTGCTGCCAATTAGAAATAATCAAGAAGCATTTCAGCCTGACACAGGACAGGAAGGAAGAGTTAAGTTCTCGAAGAACAAAATACAGCAAAAAGACTCTAGCAACAGCTTAGTTTTAAATACTGGGCATAGGAAAACTGATGGAGCCATGGTGTAGCATTTCATGGCACACTGCAGTTTAATTTACCTTCTTACATCTTTTTTTCAACAATCCAGGCAGAAACTTATTATTGAAATCAAAATGGCTATACACATCCCTTGCTGAATCTGGCCCCTGAGCCACCATTGCTGACAACAGGGTAAGGCACACTCGGCTCGTCCTAAAACGAAAGGCAGAGGAAAACCTGCAGGTTATTTCCAAGGTGACAGTTACACAACCAACCAAATCAAGAGATTAAAGTTTAAATAAAGACCTTTTTCCTATAAAGGAAATTATTCCACCCCACCTCCAAAATCCACCCCAGCCTTCAGGAGTTTCAGACATAAAGTAGTTCTGAATCACTTCCAACACATGCAATCAAAATAGCCATTAGGAAAGTAGCCCTAGTCATGCAAAGCTCTCAATGCAGTTGATGGGAGCTTTAGTTGCGTGTATGACCAACCACTCGGTGGTTGAGTGTATGACCACACCAACAACCATCACAATACAGATTCAGGCCAAAGACAAATTATTCCATCATTCATTAAGAACTTTGATCTTCTTTGTGAAATCTAGTTCTACAAGCATATTTCTTGGACAGACCCCCAAGTCCTGCAAATGCTTATACACTTTACTGCCACAAGCAGGTCTACAGGAGCCACAGCTGGTGCTAAAGTTAAGGATACACATTGCATAGGGCAAAGTTAAGACTGTAAGACTGTGTGTGGTTTAGTGGAATGACAGAGGTTTTCTTCAGTTTAAACATGCAACATGGTCTTGTCATGAAGTAAATCCCAAGATCTACACTCAGTTTTGATTCTTGCTCACTGACCACTGGAAAAATTTGCCTGAGAAAATAGAACAGGAGTTCAAAAAACCCACACCCCTTATTTAGGCAGTGATAACGGCAACTGGGCAGGAGGGGAGAAGGAAGAAAGGGAAATGGAATGCCTATGCATATTCTTCCCAAAAATTAAGCTGTAAAGAGAAGCCAGATTTTCACTTTATAAAGTAGGATAAAGGGAAGACAGCAGCAAGAAACTCCTAAATTCGTGTGAGTTTGCCATTTATTTCAACGGGAACATGACAAGACCATGTGTGCAAGTCCGCAGACCTCCATGTTCTGAATACCCACTACCCATTAAAGGTTTTTTAATTTGTTCACCGTCTTTCATTCATGGACAATCTGCAAGAAAGCCATATGATTAAAGCAGAGATCCCATCTAGACACACAACAAAATCCCTTTGCACATTAAAGAGGTACCACTGAAAAAGCAGCACATATACCATCAGAAGACCCTCAGGAACCTGCATTCTCCTCTACGCAGGTTCTAGAAGAATTTATCCAAACGCTGTAACTTTTAAATACTAACAAGATCTTGTATAGTTTCAAAGTTTATTTACAATATACCTATCTATCTGTATTTGGGATTCTATGTACAGTAACACCGAGTGGTACAGGAAGTGTTGTTGTGTCCATGAACTGGAAAGCAGAAAATGCTGTTCTAATTCTGGCCTCTCCAAAAACCGAAAGACAAGTCATTGGCCTTGGAAAAGTACTCTGCAGGCTCTATTTTTTTTTCTTTCCCTTCTTCACAGGTTTGTATTAAAATGGCTCTGGCACTTGGAACCTCTCTCACCTTGTCCACACAGCGTGAGAAATTGTTGTTTACACTGGACTAAATAACACATAAGTGCTTCCATCAGCCTAAAATGGCCTTAGATTTAAGAGACAGGAAAAGTTACAGAGGAAAAGCCGGGTTTTCTATTCAAAACATGGAAATCTGACTACAAAAAGTACTGGGAAACAAAACCCTCAAGAGCAGCTCCTTTTGCCATCACAAGACAGACTGCTCAGCCTCTGTAAACTGCAAGAAAGCCTGTTCCTCCCTGCTACATGCAGTACATTTCACTTCACAAACCAAGTAGCATTAATAATAGGAATCAAGATAGCATCCACATCACCTCTCACTAGGTACAGGCACAACCTATGCAAACTACCACCTTAGGAAAATATCCCATAGCATTAGATTGTGTATTATAGCTTCCACCTTGCAATGACTTCCACGTGCAATTATTCCATGAAGTGTGGAAAAATACCATTAGCAATCAGCCAAGCTGAATTTTGCAATGTCTTGTACAGATGTGCAAGACCCAGACATTCCCTCATGATCAATTCAGAGCAGTTGACAGATTCTCCACAACCGTACAGCGAAGACCTACCTGTGATTTTCAGAATACAAAGCAGCGTAGACCAGTCTCATGTAGGAATGGATCAACTTTTTGACTATGTTCATTCCCACAACAGAAAAATGGGAGAGGTCACTGCCTGTCCTCAGTAAAATGGCCTCTAGAGCTTGAAAAATTAATAGCATCTGTAAGGTAATAGAGATATGTTAAGATCTGCCAATATCAGGTATGGCTTGAAATTATTACCTGAGAAAAGAGTAACAAACACAATTGATACAAAGAAAAAAGAAAGTAAGCTTTTCCAGAAGAGGAATACTTCCACACACCAAGGGGAAGTTAAACTCTGAATTCTCTTCCAAATGCATGCTTCCTTTTTGAAAGACTAGTTCTGAGAGTGCAAATTTTCAAGGAAGCCCCAATACAAATACTATATGAAAGACAGGAGAAGCACAGGATGTCAGCTGCCTCTTCTTCTGCTCAGTTGCTAAACTTATGAAATTCAGCAGTAGGGAGGGACAACCTCTGCTGGAAACCCAAGCCAATGTGCTGACTGAGGCCTGGACAACTAAACTGAATGTGAAAAAGTGTCCTTCTTCACACATGAATTGAGACCTCCGTGCATGATTCACCTCTGTATGCACAACAGCTTCTGAGGATGCAAACACGGACTGCAGTGTAAACCTCAGCACAGGCTGACGGATCTTGAAGGCCCTCTTCAAGCCGGAGGCCAAAGCCTAAGGCTAAAGAACCAGTGCTTTAAGAGACAACTGCTAGTAAGTGCACAATGAAACATGCTGAAGAAAACCATCCAAGCTGCTCCAGTCTTGCAATTAATTCCTTCTAGATGAGACCAGATTACACATAGCACTGGGACCGTATTCATTACAAGTATGAGCCTCTAATAGTAAAAGGAGCTTGCAGAAAGCAAGAGTAGTACTGTTCTCACCGGACATGAGAGGTCAACATTACACAGACAAAAATGATAATGTAAGGCAAAGACCAAGAAGTGGAGGTTAAAAAGAACACTATCCAATTCTACATTGTAAGCAGATTTAAGTTAATAATGCCACTGCAGTATTTGCAGTGAAAAGAGGTTTTTAATTTTTTAGTTCATTCATTACATTCTGATGAGGAAAAAAGTAGGTTCAGCTCAGGTGAGAAAAATGAGTCAACTTTAACAGTGGCTTCCTAGAAAGCCTGACGTGCCAGGGAGATGTCTAGTTATCTAAAAACATTTACTTTCACTTGACTGTTTTTCTTTTGTTTGCTTAACCGCTTCCATTATTTCATAAATGGGTTTTGGTAACATTTAAAGAACCTCAACAGTTTGACTTGGGCAGAATTACTGGGTTTGTGTGTGATTAAACCCAGGAACATCTTTGCACTGACAAGGGCATTCCTCGCTTGATCAGTGCTTCTCCCTCTTACGGACAATTAGCAATAGAACAAGAGGGAATGGCTGCAAGCTGCAGCAGGGTAGGGTTAGGCTGGACATTAGGAAAAAGTTTTTCACAGAAAGAGTGGTCAGTCAGTGGAATGGGCTGCCCAGGGAGGTGGTGGAGTCACCCTCCCTGACTGTGTTTAAGAGCAGATTAGATGTGGTGTTGAGGGATCTGGTGTAGAGGAGAACTTGTAGAGTAGGGCTGATGGTTGGACTTGATGATCCCAAGGGTCTCTTCCAACCTAAATGATTCTATGATTCTGCTACTGGGACTTCCAGAAAAAAAATAAGGAAAGAAAAATAAAAACAAACCCCATACCAAACTGTCAGAGTTATTTACACCACTTGCAGGCTGCCAGACGTTAAACTATAGCCTAACAATCTATAACACCACCAACGTACTTCACTTTCATGTTTCCTTTCTCCATCCAGGAGTTTGAATATTTCGGCGCACTCCATGGAGATTTTGACGTATCCTTCGACGACATCATATACGTCAGGTGACGGCAGGGTCTTGGCAATGGAGACGAAGGTCTCCAGACCTGCAGGGGACAGAGTTTCAGTCAGGGAGCCACGGCTTCGTCCATGACACGCTACGAGCCGCCCCTCTCCCCCCCGCCTCCGACCCGGGGCCCGGGGACACTCTGGGGCGGCCACCCAGGCTATGCGGCGGGCCCACGGCATAGGAATAGCAATCACTATCATCGTCATCATCATCATCCCCACGACGTCGCTCTAGGGACAGGAACCCTCTCTAGGGAGACGCTCCAGCCCCTGCTGCACCGGCAGAGCACGCCTTTACAGCTCAGGTNGGAAGCGCTGGTGGCCGCGGCCCCGCTGCCAGCGAGGTGGGGAGAAGGGGGTAACGGTGCTGCCGGGGAGAGCGGCTGGGCCCGGGCACTGAGAGCAGCGGGGGCCGTGCCGTGCCGAGCCGCAACGTGTAAGGGTAGCCCTTGCAGCCCCTAGCCGGTTTCCCTCCGTGATGTTTCCCGGCCCTGTTGCTCCTCCCGCGTCTGCCCCAGCTGTTCTCGCAGCCCGGGGATTCCCCTCGGGGCTTTCCCGGTGGAAAATGCCCAGCGGCGTGTTTTTGTGAGGCAGCGGTGGGCACTGGGGCTGTTCCCTTCTGCTGACGGGCTGTCCCTGTCACACGTTCCGGTTGACGCTTCCTCGCCCGAAGCTGCTCTGTGCATGCTTATTGATTGTCAGCTGCCCTCCCCGGTGGGGCGTTCGGTCCCCGGGGCGAAAAGCAAAGGTATGCATGAANACACCAACAACGTACTTCACTTTCATGTTTCCTTTCTCCATCCAGGAGTTTGAATATTTCGGCGCACTCCATGGAGATTTTGACGTATCCTTCGACGACATCATATACGTCAGGTGACGGCAGGGTCTTGGCAATGGAGACGAAGGTCTCCAGACCTGCAGGGGACAGAGTTTCAGTCAGGGAGCCACGGCTTCGTCCATGACACGCTACGAGCCGCCCCTCTCCCCCCCGCCTCCGACCCGGGGCCCGGGGACACTCTGGGGCGGCCACCCAGGCTATGCGGCGGGCCCACGGCATAGGAATAGCAATCACTATCATCGTCATCATCATCATCCCCACGACGTCGCTCTAGGGACAGGAACCCTCTCTAGGGAGACGCTCCAGCCCCTGCTGCACCGGCAGAGCACGCCTTTACAGCTCAGGTCCACACCACGCCGGCCGCCGCCGCCACCCCCGACCTGGCCCGGCCCGGCCCCTCACCCTTCATGGCGGTAGCAGGGTCCCGCAGCAGCGCCTTGAAGCGGGCACCGTTGAATTCCCCCTCTTCCTNGTGTTTTTGTGAGGCAGCGGTGGGCATTGGGACTGCTCCCTTCTGCCAACGTGCTGTCCCTGTCACACGTTCCGATTGACACTTCCTCGCCCGAAACTGCTCTCCCGGTGGGACGTTCGGTCCCCGGGGCGAAAAGCAAAGGTATGCATGAACAGAAGTGTAGACTACCCCCTGTGTGAGTACGTGCGTGGTTCTCAGCGTGACCAGTGCCCAAGTTGACAAAAAAGAGTTCAAAAATAGTTACCGCACCTTTTCTTTCTCTCTCCCTCCTCCCCACACACCCCCCCGCCCCCCGGCTTCTCCTTCAGGAGGCTTTGGTGGCCCCACCTGAAGTGCAGCCAAGCTGCTCCCGACTGGTACCACGCAGGAGTGGAAGCTGCTGGAGCAGGGAGGCTTCAAAAGCAGGTCTCGGGCACACTGGAACGATCTGTCACCCATCTCTGCTCGCAAGGGCAAGCAGGATTTTATCTCCGCTGGCATCAGGGTTTCACGGGACTGCAGTGCCATGCAGTCCCGAACCAAGGAGGCACAGACTTTGGAGTGGGAAGGGTAGTAAGCACCAGGTGCCAGGAAGCAGGGAGGGGAGAGAACCTCTCCAGGTACTAGTGAAAAGGTAAAACAACCTGCCACTTGCGAAAGCAATAGTCATAAACTGCTTTCCAGTCAACAGGCCCTGTTTCCGTTACATTTTTAAGTCTGTCTGGTTAAAGTGTCTTATATAAACACTAACAAACAAGTAACACAAGGGTACTGGTCGCCTGTCAGCCTGAGAAGTGCCTTACTTCGAGGTTCCCAAATATATTCTTATCTAGACTTAAATTGAAACCAGAGGTTTTGCTTTTAGCAAGAGTTTTCCCAGAAGAATCACAGCGATAAGGAAGAATAGAAAAAGTCTTGTTGCAACAGACTGTTAGATATGAAATGCCAACAGCTGAAACAGTAGTGGAAGATAAAGGAGATTGAGAAGTCAGTTAGCAAAAATGAAAATCAAGTTAGAGCTCTATCCAAAATGGATTCTTTTTCATCTCTACAATTAAAAAATAAAAGCAAGGTTAATATTTTTTCTGGCTTTCCTGATGTGTGTTTTTGTTAAAACTGCTTAACAAAATACTGTTAAAAAAAAGTGATCCAGAAGAGGGCAATATTAACAGGCATTCTAAGACTTAGGATGGACGAATGCTTTATCGTTGGTGGAAGAAGCTGTGATATTTTTAGAACAGACAGTAGAGTAAAATAAAAGAAGATGACGTTAGAAGGCAGAAAAGGGTAAAATAAAAGGAGTACATGAGACTGGGAAATGAAGGGTAATGGAAATATGGAAATCCTTTGTTCTCAACCTTACAGTTTTCTTCAATATTAAATGAAGGTGTGCAGAGATACATTTGCAACTCCAGAAAACGGGGGGCACATAATATGGAAAGTAAATAACATTCTCAAGAGGAAGTTGTTTTGGTTTGGAGGGGATAAAAAGGAGCTAATAGAACTGAAAATAAATTATTTAACACGGCTTTTAAAAGGCTCAAAGCACCCATACTAATATCATCCAGGTAAAATTCATAGTTGTCAGACTTACAAGCCTGATCACTGTCATCATACCATACTTCATAGAATATCTAGTATAAAAATATTACTGCAAAATTACTAGTTACTGCAAAATGCTAGTAAAAATTATTTTAATTTCAACTTTAAATTCATTTGTTCTCTCCCCTCACTGCCTGAGTAGCTGTCATAGACTTTAATGATGATGGTGAGGAAGACTGTTAGTTTCATTTCCGACCAGATTACTTTTATGTTCTTGCTGCAGTGTACTTTGAAGCCTATGTCCTTTTCCTTCTCTATTTTATCTTTGACAATTTTCCTCCTCCAAATCTGTTTTTTGGCAGGCTCCATTCCTGGAGGCCCAATGGAAGCATGAGACATCAAGCTCAGACAAAGTTCATCTGCTCTGTTGTGCCTACATGTTTAACAGATGTAAGCAGGGAATGAGTCAAGTATTAATTTGTGAGCTGTACAGATTTCAGTAAACTGAAGCGTACTTCTGTGATTCTTGCCAGATGAACATATAATCATATCCAAGATACATATTGCTTCTATCACATTTGCAAGTCTGAAAAGAAATGCCTAATCCCTCTCAGGAACCCTAGCTCTCGCCCTTGTTCAACAAACAGTTCCAGACACAAAAGTAATTGAGCCAAGTGACTCTTCCTGCATCAGCTATAATCTGACCTCTGAAGCCTTTACTGGCTTGAGCAGTATCTAAAATAACAAGCCCTGGCCCTGCAGTCCTGCCTAATTTACCTTCACATACCAAACTTGAGCATTATTCCTCACTCTAGGATCCTCGCTCATGCAATGCTGAAGACAAAATCTGGTTTGGCAGATTAGGCCACTTCTTGCCCAATAGCTTCATCAAGGCCTGTTTTCTGATTTCAGCCATAAACACTCCTATCCTGCTCACCAAGCCCCTATCTCATCTCTAGCCTTTAGCTATAGCTCAGCAATCCTTGCTGTGCCAGCCCTCAAGCTTAAGTCTGTTGATACGAAGTTACATCACTCCCTAGCCATGCCCTGGTGGCCCTTATTAAACTCAACCCGACTTCCTGGCCTTCAACCTCACACCACAGATAAGTGGCTATTCTATGAGCAGGCCTGCTGACAGATCCGTACCTGAACTAAGATATACAACCCATGCTAATCCCAGATCAGACTTGATGTTTAAAACTATGGATGTTTGATTTAGCAGAACCCCTGCCAGTTACAGTACCACTGCACCACTACTGCTCTCAGTGGTAGTATCACCTGATGGCCATACATAATCTGTGATCCCCTGCTTTCAAGGTCCTCCTAATTTCAAGTTCCTATGTGAGATACAGGTCTTTCCTCATTCCAGCCCTTGACACCTGAGGCATGAGCTGACAGAGGGAGAGAGGGGGTGGATGCTGCCAAGAGATGGGCAAAGTGACAGGACCACTTCCTCAACACAGCCTCATAAGAAGGGAATATTCCAAATACAGCCCAACACTATCACTTATTTGTCGTCACATGTCCAAATGCCCTGTGCCCCATAGTCCCCCCATCCTCGCTGTGCCAGCTCACACACTTGGAGGTACAGACATTGCAGAGTTTAATTCCAGAAGTTTAGAAGCAAGGGGTCTGGGTGATGCACAAGAAGGGTGTATAGACTCAGGAGCTGAGTAGGGAGGCTGGGCTGAGCAATAACCCTGGTGAAACTGCCCTGCAATGCCAATGCCACTCTGGCAATAAGCAGTTACAGCAATTTAGTAAAAGCACTACATTCTTTTTTAGCTCTTGATGCTGAAAAACAAAATCACCCCTCCTCCTTTAGTCTCGTAGTTATTTCAGCTGGAGCAGCACTTCTCTGAAGAGCTAAAAGAGTGCATTTTGAAACCCAGCTAATGCCAGTTTATCTTCCCTACCATTACACTAGAGCCCTATCGATATCAAAGAACCTAACTCGCCTGCGGCGTCAGCAGTACGAACATGCATTAGCACCAGGGTTATGAGCCAGAGCACAGTATGAGTCGGGAATCAGGCTGCTTGCCCAGATGCTTGAAGACAGATGGAAAGATCGGAAAAGAAGAGGAGAGAAGAGCAGGAAGGTCAGTGAGCAGGCTGGGAAGAGCTAGAGGAGGTGTAAGCTGAAAGCAGTGAGTTATCTTCCATGTGTACTGAAATCCTTCCCACCTCCTGTACGTGGAATAATCTTGAACTGTCATTGCCCAAGTTCGTTTAGCATAGTCACTTAGCATCTCTTCAGAATTTACCATGATACCCTTACAATCCTGAGAGGAAAAGCAAGCACCTACAAACAATGCAATGTTATTTTCAAATTTTGCTATTTGCCCCTTATTTTGGGGTGCTCAGGTTGAATTAGTATGAGGTCTGGACCTCAAAACTGCTAACTCTGATTAGATATTGATACAGGCTACCTTTTTTTCTGAAACGCTACCAGTTTTGCATGCCTTTCCATACCTAACTTGGGAGACCTTGAAGCCTTGATTTTCCAAGGCTTTTGGAGAAGCCACTGCTTTTTCAGTGCTTTTACATTGATTCTGTGGCTTTAAAAAGCTGCTGTCTTGAATTTCAAGTACACAAAATCATTAGTCATTTTGGAAAATCTTAGCCTAAATACATATTGAAGAAGAAACAGTGACAACAACCAGCCAAAAGGGCCAAAAGGCAGGCTCATAAACCCATAATAAGACGCTTTCACAAGTAAACAGGCTGATTTCCAAGACCGTGGTCCACTGAGTAGCTCTGTCCTAATGTCCTTCCTAAACTGGAAGCCAAGATGCATAGCCCATTCCACTCTTTGAAGATTCATGTCAGGAAGTGACCTGGGATGACTTAAGTGCTGCAGGAGGGGAAGGACAACAAAGTCAGGACCTTTTTCTTGGTGCATTTGTTCTTCCTCCACCTTAGGTCTTCTTTTATTTTTATCCCCTTGTTTCCAGCAGTAAGCTGTGTGAGATGGGGCATGCCTCTTACTTCATGTCTATACAAGTGCCTGGGTGTACTGCTAGGAAAAATAATCTGTATACAGGAGAGGTGCCAGTAAAACTGTCAGCATTCAGGAGGATGAGGAGCCATGACCTTTCTGCTCTGTGTGATGAGGAAGTTGGAATTAGATTTCCTTCAGATGGAATTAAGCACAAGGAGAGTGGGTTTACAAGCTTTGTATGTTGTATCTTACTACTTTTTTGTGAAGTGGGCAGGGTCTCTATGATGTTCTTACTAATTTGGCCAAGAGGTGACTATGCAGGAAATAGCTTATGACCACTGTCATGGTTTGGGTTCAAAAATTGCTAGCTAACTTCGCTCTCTGAGCTGAGCCAATAAATAAATAAATAAATAAATAAATGCAGAAAATAGCAAATATTTCCCCTCCTTCCAAAACCTGCTGGGTGAAGTACCATACTCTGTACTCATTCAAACTTCTGCTTACGTGCATGAGAATGTTTCCCAACTACAGCTTGCAGAATTGGTCCTCTCAAGTTCAAATTACTGCACACTTGAAGATCTTGTTAGAGCTTGAAATCTGTAGCACCCTGTGAGAACTTACAGCATCCAAAACACATTTAGAATTGAAAAAATACGAGAGGCTTCTCTACCACTGCTTTCATTCTTGTATCCATAGGAATAGAGGTTGAATTTGGAAAAATGTGCTATGTTATTTTAAATAATTGCCATATAGTGATTATTGTAAAGCATGTGCTTTGTTTTAACTGGCCTGATACTCATTTCCATAGAAACAGATAGAGGATAGCAGCCCACTTGTTTGAACTGTCTTGTAGATTGCATCTGTGTCAGAATGAAGGAATATAAAGCATTTAAAGATGTGGGAAAAGGCCAGAGTTTTAGATTTTTTTGTTTTACTCCCAAAAGCTGAAGAGAACACTAGTGAATTTCTTGGAAACTTTATTCTGGAAGACGAGAATGAAAATGACTATCAGCTCCCAATAAACTTATTGGGGAGAAAAGAGGGAGAAAAAAAAACAAACAGTAGGAGGTATAGTGGGGAGATATCTATGTATGTGTGAAAAAGTATTTCTGATATTATATATTTATGATATTTTTTGTTACTGTGGTATGGATCTTGTTGAGATTTTTTTACTAATAGAAAATTGTGGGCCATCTTACTCAACTGTCTTCTATTATTTCACATTGTTTGTTTATTTCCTAACTGACAGCACTGATTTTATTTGCATTTCCATACACTAAGCCATGACATGAATTTCAAATTGGCAGTTTGACTGAAGTTCAGAGAAAAAATAATAATATGGAGAAAAAGGAAATTAAAAGCTGAGATTTTGGTTTTGCTTTTGCAAAGCTTCCATGCAACAACATAATTTCCTGCATTTTTGACACTGTGAAATGATTTCTTTCCTCCCCAAGTTCAAAAGAGAAAAACTGTTTGAAGCAGACAGATATCTAGCCTGGATTCTAACTTACAGGCTTTCATTTTTTCTTTGGGGAAAAAATGAATCTCACTTCTGTTGCTAATAAGGAAAGGCCAGGGCTGAGAGATTCTGTAACTCTACATGCTGAACATGTCTGGATTGGTTATATTGTCTTCCAACTATTGAGAATTGCCAGCTTGTAGAAGCTGCTTTGAAGGCTATGGCAAAAAGACACTTGTTGCACATCAGGATAAAGAATACTTTCTCCCTCCCTACTTTTGTGTTTTACACTGCTGTCTCTAAGCTTACTATTTAAGGACTACCCATAGCAAGGAATAGCAGGAATTACAAAAAACATTACAGATTTTAGGTTAATGTTGAATAGAAAAGTAGTCCCTCATTCAGGTAAAAAAATAAAAATAAAAATTCAATGTGGTTTTACTGAAAATATGACTTTAATTCCTGTTGGCTGCAATGTCCATAAGTTGCTCTCCTCCATAGGAAGGCATCCCTAAAAGGCAAAATATCTACACATAGAAGCAGCCAGCTACCTCTTGTGTTGTTACTCAGCCATCACTGCTTCACCTCCCTGGAGGTTCCCTACAATATTTTGAACCTCTCCCAGTTCAGTCATTCCACTTGAAAACTGCCTTTGCCTTTGGGTTATACCTGCACAGTGCCAAAATCACACCAGACTCCTTCCTGCACCACTGGATGGTCTTTTTTGTACAGCACCGCAGGGCTAGATAAAGCAATGTTATCACAAATCCTCACTAGGCAAACAGCCCCACGGGATCTTCTGATTCAAAGCCTTTCAAGCATAAGTATGGGATATTTCCCAGTCATTATCAGTTTTACATAGTCTTCTGCATTCATCATGTACTTGTCGCACGTCCATTGTCTATTCAGAGTCATATATAGCAGATTGAGTTGCCATCCTTGACAAGTATGTTCCACTGATCAATGAGCAATTCAGAGAGGAGGAGGTAACATGCTTCCTATTAGCGTTATAGCAGGTGGCCTGAGTATGAGGTATCTCTCCACTGAGTGTATAGGGAGTGAGGGTCTGGCATCCTGAAGCCATAGATGATCTGACTGCATTCACTTGAAGTTATGGTAGATACGTAGTTATAAGTAGACATGGCAGGTATGAAGTTTAGGGCAGACAAATAAGTTCACCGTAGTCACCTAAACATTTTTCTAAAAGATCCAGTTATGACCCTTAAATGCTTTCTTCTATGGAGGAGTAAAAATCTATGCTCCTTATAAAATTCCCCTGGCATTCATTTCTGCCTTTGGTGGAATTGACCTGTGACAGCAAGTGCAGGAAGTGCCAGATTAAATGACCAGGTATGGCAAGATCAAGGGGGAAAATGAGTGGAGTAAGCAGGGGACTCCCACAAGTCTCCTTTCAGTAGTACAGTCAGAAGGCACGGCATAACTGGTTCAGTTCAGAGGCAAACACTGTCCTTATCTGAAGTAGCCAGAAAAAAGAGCTTCATACACCTGGCAGAGTTACTGTTACCTCTTCCCATGCATGTTTGCAGTTGCAGATGTTTCAGAGCTATTCCATTTTGTCCTGTTACTTCGGCATCTTTGATCCCATTTATCAGAGTTCGGTAAAATTTAAAGGAATGTCCCTGACCTCAGGCAGGTTCATGTGAAACCTGGTTTGCTCTTATCTGGCCAAGACAAAGGGAGCATGACTATAATGCATATGTTATCCAGTTGTTGTTCTGTGCGTGAAGAGGGAGACAGTGAGGAAAGAAAGTGGATTCGGATTCAACCATGAAGTTCAAAGCTGATCAAAGTTCAGTGTAACCTCCAGAAAGAGGTTTCAAAGTTTGGAAATTCAAAGCTGGATCTCATCCAACTTCAGTTGGAGCAGGAGGAGAGGAACAGATTTAACGGAATTAGTTTGGTTCTGCCATCTCTTACCTACTCACTCATGGGTTATGTTGGTTTTTTTCAGGAGAAAAGAGATCAGTGTGAACATGCATGCCAGGATGTAAACAGCTAGCTGTTCTTGCCTACCCGCTTTATACCTAAGCACGACCCTAGGGCAGAAGATGCTTTCATGCCCCGTTTCCAGTGTTGCTTCCAGGCTCTCCTTCCCAAGGGCAGCTGTTACAGGAACTAGGAAACGAATGCCCTGACTTATTCTCTGTAGTCCAAATTATAGCTCCAAATTATGTTTGAAGGTGGCTTAGTAGGTTGTAACGACAATTTGTTTGAACTTCCCGCTGGCTTGCTTTCCAGGCTTACAAAAGATTTCTGAGAACAACATGAACTCTCCCAAAGTAAATTCAAGATGTTTCCTCACTTTGCAGTGAAAGCTTTAAGGCAGGCTACGCGCTTCAAACTCAGCTATGCTCAACTACACGAGTCTTTTAAGCTACGGGCTGCGGTAAGGTGTCGTCAGGCAACAATGCAAGGAAAGGAAACAGAGAAAGTTTCTTTTGCAACGTTGAACAGTCAGAGGTATTTCTTAACACAGCTGTCTGCCCACTGAAATCCCTCACCCAGGGATCCTGCCAGGCACAGCTGTCAACTGGGTTTCCCAACGAGAGCTGTGAGACCGTGTACAAGGGACAGGAGCCGGGCTGGAGCACCCCTGGCAGGGTCCGGTATGCGGGATAAAGAGGTCTGAAGGAGGGAAAGCAGAGAACTGGTGCTGCGGGAGGATGGGGAACACCTCGCACCTGCTTTGGGGAAAAACGCAAGCAGGAAAATGCTGTCACATAAGCCGGGGTGTGTGTGTAAGTCCTTGACAGCCCTCCAACCGTCACCAAGCAGGAATGAGGGGGAGAAATAAGTCAGGAGAAAGCCCTCCGCACGGGGTGCGAAGACGAAATCGCGCCTCTCTGCCAAGAGGGAGGTGCCGGGACCTCCAACTGCCCGGAGAGGGGTGGAGAGAGCCGGGGGAGGGCGGGTGAGGTGCAGCCGGTTCTGAGTCAGCCCGGCCCGCACGATGTGCCTTGAGGGCAGTGCCAGCCACGGCAGCGACGGGAAGCCTCTCTTCCCCACCGCACCCGCGGGCTCAGCCGCGGCCGCTCTCACTCGCCCCTTGGGGCCCTGCTCCAGCCGGGACAGCCCCCCT
>VZTM01029246.1:31618-99910 GCA_013400555.1 Jacana jacana | reverse complement strand
GGGAGGGCTGGCACCGGCTAACGGTCACCCGGGAGGCGGTGGTCGGCGCTAGGGGGGCTGAGGAGCTCCGTGGGGCTCGGCCGCGGAGGTGGGCAGGGGGCTCTGGCGGCTCTACCTCCCGGCTGCCAGCCCTCGGGAGGGGACGCAACGTACCGCCGCCGAGTCTGCCGCTTGCCCTCCCTCCCGCCCTCCCCGGCCCGGTGGCGGACCCCGCCCGAAACATCTCCGGGAGCTGCGTAGTGACCGGCGAGCTCCGAGGCACGCCGTGTTCCCGGGGGCGGGACGCGGGCCTGCACCCAGGGGAGTAAGGGGACGTGCTTCAGACGTGCCCTAGCGGCGGCACCGTGCGAAGGAGGGGGAGAAAGGAAGAGAGGGTTAACGGGGCTTCCAGCGGGGCCAGGTGGGAAGGGGCGTGAGGGCTTGAACCCTGGGTTTCTTCTCAGCTAGGCGGTGGGAAAAGCCGTGCGTGAAGGAGGCCGGGGCCTAAAGCAAAAAAGTGCGTGGAAGTCCCTGGAAAGATTCCCACTTTCTGCCGGAGACTTGGAGCCGGGCCCTGAGCGAGCCGCCCTGAACTCCCGGTAGCCAACAAAGGCTGCGCTTCTCTCTGCGGGGAGAGCGCTTCGCCTCGGTAGGGCTGGGATGGCGAGAGCCGCTTCCAAGTGAGCAGAGGCGCTGGTTTGTCACTGGGAAAAACACCTACGCCGTGGCTGCAGGGGTGCTGCGCCAGTGCAAAATGACATGACTCTGGAAACCGGGATGGCACCCTCCTTTCCAGCAGAAAGAAGGAGCGATCTTTCTTTTCCGTTAGGGAAAACCGCACTTCTGTAACTCTTCTTGTGCGCCAGGACGTCTCACCGCTGTTAGAAAGCTACTTAGGAGAGCAGTTTCTCTCTATATTTAACAATAAGCCCCGGCGTATTCCTGGCAGCTGCAAGCTTAAGGAACTGCCTCTAGGGCAAAAAGCAAACCTTATCCTTAATGAACAGGACTTTCCAAAAGCCAGTCGAGTGCAGCGGAACAGAGTTAGTATATAATTAATAGTCCAAATGTGGTGTTATGCATATTAATAGAGTTCATGTTAATACAGTTCAACACAGGTGGTGGCTCTTTAGAAACTATTTTCTCAGCAATAGGAGAATACAGTTTGTGATTTTATTATTGTGTCCAGCTCTGTAAGCCTGAACATTTCTAAGCAAGCAACCACCAAATATAAAGACCAGAATTACATACTTGGATAAACTACATTTCTCCTATTGGATTCCTTTCACATGTAAAAGGCTTTTAAATGCTTGCTATCTCATTCTATGGTGTTTTATTGGCTTACCTGCTGGCTTGTAGATGTTAGTTTTGGTGATTCTTGGGGAGAAGTACCATGTGATTCATGGTAGTTCTCCCCAAGAGAATAAAATAAATGTTCAAATTTTCCCCTTTCAAATAGATGCTGAGTTTAAAAATGTCCCTCAAGTTTATCTAGGAAAGGTCCTCTCACAAAAGTCCATTCACTCTTCAAATGAAGTTATTTAGATAAGGTTGTGCAAGATACATTTCAGAAGTACAGCTGTATTCAGTATTCATTGTGCACTGAAGTTCCTGAATAGGTAGAATGACCAAGGAAAAATCTGTCTCACCCCAGAGATCAGTATGAAAGATGTCATGCAGACAGTTCAGTAAATAAGATGTAGAAAAGAAAATCAGATTCCCAAATTCTTGCCAGACTGCAAAGTTTCTAGGCTTGAACAAATTCTGCTCTCATTTCCTTTTAACGCGGAGATTTTAATCTAGAATGACAGAAAAGACCAAAATGTTACCGGAGCCTTTAAAAACAAACAAACAAAAGTATCCAGAACACAAGGAGAAGGATTTTTAGCCACTTCTGAAGCAGGTGCTGTGGGCCAGGAACTGTCAGATGTAGGATGACGCCCCGCAGTGCCAACCCCAGGCTGTTTCATACCTGCCGAAGAATTACGACAAGCTCCGTAATAGCAGCCTCAAGCCGGGCTTCCAAGAGCTGCTGAATTTCCTCGCTTGCTTCCTCCCTCAGCAGGAACAGTGATGTTCTTTTTTTCATAAGCCCTGCTGAATTTCCATGAAAACAAACCTGCTCCGTTTAAAGGGGCAGCGCCCTGCAGGTGTTAAGGTGCGGGCAGCGCCTGAGGGATTATCCCGAGGGATGAGGAGCGGGGAGCTGGCTCCCCCTGCTTAACGCACCGCCTGCACTTTTCACTCTTCTGGAAAGGGTCGAGGCTAACCCTGCCCTGCCAAGGGTAAAGCTTCCAGGCAGCAGGTTGTATGTTTCCAGGTGCAACCCAAGTCGTAGCAAAAGGAGCTAAGATCTGCACCTGGAATGTGCCCTGCGCAACTTCACCTGGCACTGGGAATTTAGGAATGCACAGAGAACTGGAAGGCCAGTTACCTGAACTTTTCCTCCCTTTCACCGATTTCAGGCTTTTAAACTCACATTATCAGATGTGTGCTTTTTTTGGGGTCATTGCCTTTTCTACTCATTGTTTCCAGCATCAGATCTCTACCTCAGTAGCCCAAACTCTGTTCCACTCTCCTTCTACTCCATGCCCCCCTTCCTGACAACTTTCTATAATTGCTTCCCAGGCTGCTGTCAGATTGCAACAACAACTGCACATGAAATCTTTGTTGTTCTCTTCATGCGTGTATTAAATTGTGCTAGCAATTCTAACCTGCCCTGAGTCCATTTGTTAATGACCAGACCTAGCTGCTTGCTGGTAACGACACAGCACAAAGAAGATGATTCTTCTTGGGAATTTGTTTGATGTGTTGGAAAGGGGAGCAGGGAGCGGGTTGGTTTTTTTTTTAATGTTTGACTTGTATTTATTTCCTCATTTAGAAAACTGTGATCGTTTTTTATGGATCACTTCACAGAACAGAAGGAGTGAAGCTAGTACAGTATTTATCCCTCCCTTTTTGAGAGAGAGAGGTTGGCAGCTCTGGCTGCCAGTAAAATATCTTCGTTTGTTTATTGCAGGTCAGTTGCCATTGTGGCCTTGTTATTACTCTTGCCCTTACAGGATATAGAGCTGCAGGTTCTTGGTCTCATGTATTTTTCACTCCAGCTTTTAACTATGGAAAAACTATGTCAGTGGTTTTTGTTGTTGTTTTGTTTTGTTTTTTTCTCCTCAGACATTTCTTCATTACAATAACATTTTATGAACTGGTATGTGAAGTCGTATTTTCTAGGGAGCAAAATGTTCTGAAACAAGCCTCCAGCAGCAGTTCTAAATCAAACCCTGTGAGGAGGACTCAGTGTCACTAAGCAAAATTAGGTTCTCCTTTTAATACCAGGAGATATTTAAGTAAGGTAGTGGTTATGCACATGATAGTTGAATATCTGCATAATCTGTTCTTCTCTAGCAGTTTGGTGGCAGCAAAGAACGTATTTATTCATTGCATTAGGTATTGAAAGTGGAGGTTTCCCCTGAGGTTTGCAGCCCTCTGTGTGATAAATTTTTTTTTGAAGTTGAATCCAAATGTCTATGCCCAAATTTGAAACTGAAAGGTGAAGGTTTGGAAGAAGAGATAGAGACTTAATCCATGGTTGTTTCCTTAGATCTTTGTGCATATTGATTTGTTCCTACAGCTAGAGAATTTTCTTGCCCTCATTTCTGCTCTTCAAAAGACATCTAAAATTCTTCTTTACCAGTATCTTTATGTCCACAGTTTCATTCCTACTTGACAAAGTTCTGTCCTTATGTGATTTTTCTCAGTGATCACCTGCAACTTTCAAATTTGAGATCAGGTCCCAAGCCAAGAGACTGAAGGCTGCTTTGAATTTTGCTAATTCTCTAGTGCCTGAGAGCCAAAAACCTAAATACTCTGGCCTCCTAGGACACTGGGAGAGAGCCACATTTTTCAAGAAATCAAGGCCGCAGGCCAGCCATTTCCTCACAGCTCCTCTGTGTTCGAGGACTGCTTCCCCAAACGGGCAAAATAAGGAGCTGGCAAGACCTGCAAACTTAAACCAGTAGTACTGATATACCTCTATTGATGCTATAGAAAGCCCAACTCTCTGCTACCACTGCTGCTGAGGGAGGGTTGGTTTTGCTGAGGATGATGGCTGTTTTTCAGGAGTGTGTACCTTCCCAACAGTAGGAGTCACTGCTCCCTCACCTCATCCCCTGTCCTCCTTGCTGGCAATGGGAAAAGCGCTAGGTCTCTCCCTTTGGCTCTCTGTCCTAGCTTTGTTCCTTCTCCCACCTTTTCCTCCTCTGTGCAGAAGTGAACTGCTCTCTTATCCTCCTGGAAGCAAATTCCTTCTTACAAGTGACACTGAGGACACCCATTCACCACTTTTTGTATTCACTTTTGGGTATTTTTGGGTATTTTGCATCCACTCTTTCACTTCTTCCTCTTTTTTTTTTTTTCCCCCTGCTACTTTTTATTAGCTTAAGGGCTTCTGCTTGAACTGGCCTTCTTTGCTCACTTCATCAGTCAATCTCCTTTTCTTTACCTGAGTCCCAGCCAGGTTTTCTGGGCAGCTTTCAAGAAACTGAAGTAATTGTGCGATTGCATAACTGGGCTGAAGAATGACTTTCTGGATGTGAACAGAAAAAACACCCTGCTTCTTAGGTAGAACCTTCTAATCTTTGTCCACTGGTGTCAACTTTTTTTTTTCTTCTTCCAGAACCATTCAGACAGAACTAGGCATTACTTTAAAACCATAGACTTGATCTTCTGACTCAACAATAGGAAACAAATGGATCTAATGAAAAAGCAAAACAGTTCACCCAAGAAATATAATCTGATTTTGTGGCCTTTCTGCATTAAAGTTTCCATTAAGTTCTGTGGCATTCACCCATCCCAGATTGCCCCAGGCAAAAGGAAAGCAAACAAACGCTTCAAGCAAATGCTTTGTTTGTAATAATGTGGGAGGATCAATTGTAACCAACCACAATGGTGCAGAGGGGTTTTTTTGTTGATTTTGTGTTGGTCAGATGAAATCCTGTATAAATTTCCTTGAGCCTGTTCTGTTGACTCACTGTGGCAAGTGGAGCTTGTCCTTCAACCAGGATATTTAAAGAGGTGCTAAAAGGAGTGATGTCAATGATGCATCTTCTTGATACTGCCTTGTAAATGTCAAATGCAAATTTTGGTTGCTTTGTTTAAAGAAAAACATTTCATCTTAGAAACAGCTTTCAGTAATATGGGAGTTAAACCTCAAAGTCTAGTTTAAACTTTCTCAAAGTGGAGCAGGTTTGCATCTGGGATTTGTTTTGCAGAAGGAGAGAGGTGTGTATCAGAAGTGAGATTTTAGTTTGGATCATGGTGCTGAACTGAGATCCAAGGTTTTGTTTCAGGGCTCTCTCTGCAGATCTCGCTGCTTTCCCGAGGAAGTGTAGCTTATGAAATCCCATTTTAGATGTGGGGTGTGCCCAATCTTTTTGTTAAATCCACTGATCGGATTTAATCATCCTTGTGAGGGGAGTAAAAGTGTCAACTCTATTAAGTTCCTACATGTTTTCTAAGTGTAAGCAGCTAGGCCCTACTAGTATTCCCGGGAAAGGATGCTGCTCTAGAGGTTCCCCCAAAGTGAGTTAAAGTGTAGTGTGATGCTCTTACCCCCATAGCAAATTCAAGCATGAGAGACAAACCTATAGGAAACCTGACTTCTGGAGTTCCAGCACTCAGAAACCAACATGTTTGACTCTGTCTTTCAGATTCTTGCACCTTTGGGGCAGAACCTCTCTCTGTTCTCACTGCACATTGTGGGCACCTGACACATCCTATGTTATTTTTATTCAAAATAAATAGCAGGGCTTAGCTCCCCACTGCCTTCCTATTCCATATGCTGCCGATGCCCTTCTTAGTAAGACAGAGCTTCCAGACAGTCTGTTTTATTTGAGAACAGACCCGTTCCAAATAAATACTCAGATTTTGATGGAAGTGGCCCCAGACAGAGAACGCACTGTTTGACCAGTCACCCATTATCAGAATTCTGTCATCTGCCAACCATAATCTACAATTAAAACTGAAATATTTTGATATATTACCAAACAAAGAGAAAATAGTGTCTTAAATGGAGCTGAAGAGCAGAAAGAGGCATGGCTGAGCCTTATTTGTTCAGCATTGGTGAGTCATTTCATCTGAATTTCTGTGCATTTTAAGAGTTTTGTTTCAAAGGTCTATTGTGTGGCTTCTGGCAACAAATTAAATACCAGTGATGTTTGGCTCTTAATTTAGAATTAATTTAAAAACATCACTCATAAGACCCGATTGAAAGCGTGTGGAGGTCACTGGAAGGATTCCCAAGGATTTCACTGGGCTTTGAATGAGGGTCTCAACCCACAAATATCTGTTTATTTTTCTTCTTTGTGTTTATTCTTGGATGGGAAGACAAGCATTAATTTTTCAGAATCATTTTGCAATTTTGGACTTTTCATTTCTTCATGCTAAAACTGAGTTGGGGACCATGAAATGATGTCGTAAAGTAAATCATCAGACTGTGAGGGTAAGGTGGGGTGTTCTTTTGGACTCGCTGTAGTATAAAAGAATGATAACACTGCAGATCTTAGAGCAGCCAGAGGATGGACAAATTTCCTGATCTCTAATTTATCTGATTTTTTTCAATGGCAGATATAAATGGGAATACAAAACATACAGAATTTGAGCCAGAGTTCTGTTGGCCAAATGAAACCTGTATTTTGTTCTCTGAGGAGCTGGCAATGAAGAGCTACCCCTCTTTAGTTTGCATGGAGGTTCAAGTTCATAAATCCAAGTTCTCAAAGAAATATTTTCCTCTAGTACCTGAGGTTCTCCTGCTTGCAGTTTTTGTGAAGATCATACTTTTGCTGTCTCTTGGGCACAATGATTCACTTGTTCTGGCTCCAGAAGCAGTTGCCACTCGCTGAGCCTTTTTCTTCTTACTTCTTGCTAATGGCACTAGAAGAGGTTACTCTGCAATCAAAAGAAGGATTTTTTTGGCAAGGGCAGAAAAGAGCCTCACAGTCTCCCTTACAGTGTTGTACCTCCTGTCAGCATCTCAGGATAGGAGGGAAAAAGCCTGCCTTTTCTCCTGTGATAGTTCGAGATTAAATCCCAGGACAAGTGGCTTCATGGAATAGCTGAGAGAGGTATAACTGGCCATAGCTTATTATCTACAGACCAAGATCTTTGGGGGTCAGTAATAGTCTGCCTCTTCCTAATACAAGAAGGGAAAAAATGAAATGCCAAAGTGAGTGAGAAAAAGGAATTTCATAGGGATCTCGCTGATTTCCTCAGAAAGCCATTGGGCTACAATGAAAATAAGCATCACTCCTAGGAGACAACACAAGGGAATAAGAAATTGTAGATCTGAAGGAAACAGAACGGCTGCAGCAGGATATGAGAGAGAATAAGCATCTGGTCTGCTAGTGCAGGATTCATGAATTTTCCCACTCTGCAGAGATACAATGCACATAACTGCAAGTCTGAGCTGAGTTGCACGGATATGAAGAGGTTATGTGGTTCCTGGAGAAACAGTGCCCATTTGGCATAACAAAACAAGTGACAGGTGCTCTGTACTTTCTTCATAATGCCTTGGTTTTGTTTTCCTAAAAAGAACTCGTGGCTTGGCTTCTTGTGTGTGCTGCTACCGTCTGAATAAACCCTGTTCACATACTAGAGTTTGATGTGGTTTTATCTGCTGGTTACCTGGGTCCTTTCCCTGTCTTAAGTGAAATCATGCTTTTTCTTAATTTGACCCCCAGATTTAGCAAACAGTGAGAATTAGGTTCAATAAGATAGTTATGAACCAAGTTAGGATCCATGAGGTATGACTGACTATGAGAAAAAAATGAAATTAAACAACTTCTTTAGGGAATTGCACATGTTGGTAAAGCTGAGTGAGGTCTTCATCGCTGATGCCTGCTTTGATTGCCATACTATCCCAAAAGCATTTTCACTTTCAACTTAAGCATTTTCTTACTGTCATCTGTCATTAAGGCCAGTGAAAACAAATTGCTCCATTAGTAGCAGGCTGATTAGCTCACTAGTATACGTATGCTGTCTCTTCAGCAGTGAGTTGAATTTCAGTATTAGTAAAGGACTGAGTTGGAAGGGACAGCTCTTATTTTGATCTGTCAGCTCAGTGTTCAATTTTCATGAAACTTGTAGGAACTTTTGTTCATTGAGTCCTGTAACACCTCAGGCTTGAAACTGGACATTGAGTTTAAAAGTTGTTGAGTTGAGTAAGGGAATGGCAGATGGATTGAGAGCGTGATCTCATAAGCTTCATCTCCTTTAGAAATAGTCAACTGAAAACTCTCAAGGTCTGATCTTAAGAAAAGTAACCAGCTTCGGATGCTTTGAAACCGATCTAGACATTTGGAAATGGAAAGGGGATTTTTATGGTCAGTAGCCTATCACTGAAACTAGATTGCCACTAATTTTTCCAAGTGAATGTTAACCCCCATGTCAAAAAAGTTTAAATAACATAAAAAATACAATGATTATGCAAAAAAATATTTTTGTTGCATGGAAAAGCATCTTTTCATGCTTGTTCCTGCAGTACAAGCCAAAGGATGAAGTTAATAGGGTAGCAGTCACTGGTAAAGAGTATAGGCATTGAGAGGAATAGCAGAAAAAGGCACACTGAAGCAATGGAGAGAAATTAAGTCTGTGCAAAAAAGGCATATTATAAATTTTATGTGTGTCTGGTGAGTGAAGTTGATCTGCTTATTTCTGAACAGTAAGTAGAACAAATGATGCTTCTGCCTAAGGGTATTTCTTGTTGTAAAAGACCAAGTCTGGCTAGAATGACTCAAAAAGTATGCTTGCAAGGCACTTGCATGAAAAATCATAAGATAATGGGGCAAGAAACATAGTTTTATGAATTTTAGAAACAGCGTCTTCCCTGGATAACATTTTGTCCTCGATCACAATTACTAGTTCTGTAAAAGCTACCACAGAAAGAACTTGCACAGCACTGAGGTAAGAGACTAAAGGGAATTAAAAGCAGCAGATCTTTGCTTCTGTGAACGGGGCCAATTAGGCACCATCACATCCACACGCACAGCCTAGCTCTGAAAGCAGTGATTATGCAGGAGCCCTGAACAGCATGGTCTGTGGTGTAGCTGCCTCTAAAGACTGGTGGAAGGGATGGCAGAGGGGATGGGGGTGGAAGCTTAGAGGTTAATTTCTCTCCAGTGCTTCCTTCACAAACCAATGGAGAAAATACTGCCAGATCCCAAATACCAATAAATATCACATTGATGTTTCTAATGGTGTTTGTAGTAGAGTTTATCAACAATTCTGTTATCAGCCCATGAGATCTCTTCCTTCAGTCTTGCCAATCTTGCTTGTGTATTTTTAATGACTGTTGGCACAATTCTTCATGAAACTGCAGGAGCTGATGTACATTTACCGAATGGATTAGCCATCTGGGACTCCGTGCACACAATCGATGTGTTATTTGAGTCTATTTTGATCTAAAATGGACTTGTATGTTTTTAAAACGAGCTAGCAAATTGCTGTGCTAATTAAGCTAGATTGACGGTGCACAGGAACTAATATTACTAAATCTATATTTGAAGGCCTGATTCTGAGAATCCTTGTAGGCTGTGTGCTACTCACTCAGCTTTAGGCTCTAAAAATACTACATTGCAAACCTGCTTGCTTGCCAACAAGACATTACATCAGTCAACACTGAGATTGCTTTTAATATGTGCTAGCCATCAGACTCACAGCTTGAAATGCCATTTTCCTTGATGCTTCCATATGGTGAGGTCCAGTGCAGTGAAGCTGGACAGAATATACTCATTTCTTTTTTACTCTAATGCTGACAACTGAAAGAGCCTTAGGGCCTTGTGTCTTTCACCATAAGGAACAAATCCAGCAAATCTGAGTACCCTGTACTGTCTTGTGCTATGCACGGGAGATGAAACGCATCTCTTGGCTGACCACTTCCAAGCTTTTTGGTCATCATATTTTTTTTAAACTGAAACTTCCCAAGTTCTCAACCTTTCAATGTTTTTAAGAGAAAATAAAATTCATTCTGCCATTTTCATACCTTCAGGTTCATTGCTACCATTGTTGTTGCTATTCAAAGCAATAATGCCAGTTGGGAGTGTTGAGTATAAAAACTATAATCTTTTAAGAGCTCTGTTTCACACAAAGAGGTATCTATTTGCAACCTTTGCTCCTTTAGGCCAGTTATTTTTGTCTGTCATTGTTACTACAGTTTATCAGTCCTCCTCTGCAACCAGAAGTGATCGGTAAGGCTTAAAGCTTTGTTCAGCTGCTCAGCCTCAGTGTTCTGTGTGTTTTTCTGGTGCTGTGTTTTTTTTAGTTGAAGTTCTTTGTCAACACAGTGGATGCTGTGACTAATTTGGCTAGTTCTGGAAGAAAGGATTACGCTTGGATTCTGCATTGATGTTTTGAGTCTCAGTAGAAAGTTACAATGAGAGAGTAGTCTGGGTTATGCAGACAGTTGGGTGGGATGATACCTTCTGGCCTTCAAATCAATGGGATCTGTTTATTACTGTATGATTCAGGCTTAACTTCTGAGCCAGCCTGTGACTGGCTTGTACGTGATTTTGTATGCAGAGCACCCCATACATTGCTTATGAATGTGTGTCTTGGATAAATGGGAACACTCCTAGTGGGGCTTTCACACAGAAGCATAGCGATATTATTGGGACACTGCAGTATTGCCAAGTTTTTCTAATTTAGACAATTCTCACAGTAGCTGACATCTTTTTAATGGAGTTTCATATAGTTTTAAAGAAGAGTGACTTATATTTTTTTTAAAGAAAATCTATAGTCCTCTTCGTTTCAGAATAATGCTTGAAAAGGTGACTGCCGTAGCTAAACCACCTCCCCCTCCATCACCCAACAACCCAGAAAACAAAGAGAAATACCCCAATGTTAGGTTTAAAACATTAAGTCATCTAAGGATTTTTTACGGTCTGCTTAAGATTCTGTTTGCTCAGAGTAATCATAGAATCATAGAAACACAAGGTTGGAAAGGACCTACAAGATCATCCAGTCTAACTGTCCTCCTATGACCAGTACCACCCACCAAGTCACTAAATCATGCCTTGTAGCACCTGGTCCAGACAGTTCTTGTACACCACCAGGGACAGTGACTCCACCACCTTCCTGGGCAGGCTATTCCAGTGCCTGACCACTCTTTGGGAGAAAAAGTTTTTCCTGACATCTCATCTAAATCTCCCCCAGCACAACTTGTGGCCATTTCCTCAAGCCTTATCATTAGTTGTCTGGGAGAGGAGGCCAACTCTTCACAACCTCCCTTCAGGAAGTTGTAGAGTGCAATGAGGTCCCCCCCGAGTCTCCTCCAGACTAAACAATTCTAGCTCCCTCAGCCGTTCCTCATAGGACTTGTGCTCCAGACACAGGGCCTTGATGTCTTTCTTGTAGCAGGGGGCCCAAAACTGAACACAGTACTTGAGGTGCTCCCTCACCAGAGCTGAGTACAGGGGGACAATCACCTCCCTGCTCCTGCTGGCTACACTATTGCTGATGCAGACCAGGATGCCATTGGTTTTCTTGGCCACCTGGGCACACTGTTGTCTCATGTTCAACCGAGCATCAACCAACACTCCCAGGTCCTTTTCTTCTTCACAGTCTTAAGAAACACCATAACTCACAAGTCTTCTGTTTTCCCAGTTCAGGTGTGCACGCAGCCATGACTTGACTCCATCCATGCTGTGGCAAGCTGGGGTTGTGCTCCATCCCTCCCCGTGTCATGCCTTCCAGGGGATGGTAATCTCTTCATGAGCTGGCCAGAGAGAAGCTAGCAGGTACTTCCCTGGCTCACAGGGGACCAGGGCTTAGAGATGTGTTGTAGTCCAGGCACAGCCTCTAGTAACCATATTAGATATTTTAAAAAAGAGAAAGTTTTCTCAGAATTCAGATAATGATTAATTAAACACAAAATGGGAAATTCTGAACAGAAATAGTGCCCTGAAGTGCCCAAGCGATGTGCTGGGCCAGTGCCTTCAAGAGACACAGTCCTGCTGTCTGATTTTGGACGGTGACACAACCCTGCCATCTCTTTTGGATGACCTGATTTAACTGCACCAGTTGAGAGAAACGCAGGAAAGGAAGCATGCCTCAGAAAGACTGACAGCACCATTCAACTGTTACAATGCCCTCTCTCCTGATAATCATGGCTGTTATTAATTGTGGAGATAAGAACGTATTTTTCCTCTAACCTTACATTGTCATTCGGCTAAACTTGCTGCCTTGAGGGAAGTGTGTTTCTGTACAGAATTTGGTAAACAATATAGGGATATTCATGGTCTCAAAAAGAGAAAGCTTTCTACCAGGGTGAGTACAAGGCCATGCTGTCCAGGAAAGGAGAGAAAACAACTGCTCTGTGTAGGAAGGACATGGACCAGTAGTAAGTGGGTCCAGAGGAGGGCCACAAAGATGATCAGAGGGCTGGAGCACCTCTCTTGTGAGAACAGGCTGAGAGAGTTGGGGTTGTTCAGCCTGGAGAAAAGAAGGTATCGGGAAGACCTTATTGCCCCTTCCAGTTCCTAAAGGGGGTCTACAGGGAAGATGGGGAAGGACTCTATGAGGGAGTGTAATGACAGGGCAACGTCATTACGTTAAGATGAACAATCCAAATCAGATTAGCTATTAGCAAGAAATTCTTTAGTGTGAGGGTGGGGAGACACTAGCACAGGTTGCCCAGAGAAGCTGTGGATGACCCATCCCTGGAAGTGTTTAAGGCCAGGCTGGATGGGGCTTTGAACAGCCTGCTCTAGTGGGAGGTGTCTCTGTCCATGGCAGTGGGGCTGGAACTTGATGATCTTTAAGGTCTCTTCCAACTCTAACCATTCTATGATTCTGTGAACTGGAAGCCACTCCCTCTTGGCGCAAGCACCACTCCAGGATTGAGGTGAGAGGTGGTAGCAGCTAAGAAAACTATCCTTTGAGTGGGCACAGGGCAGGCAGCACCCTGGCATGTGGTAGTGGGCCAGCACGAGAAGAGGAGAGAAGCTGGAGTTTTTCAGGGAAGAACAAGAGGAAACTGTGAGTTTTTCCAGTGGGAATTCTTTCTCAGCGTGGGCTGTGAGCTGCCCAGTCAGCACAACTCTTTGCAAAGGACTGACCACCTGTGTCTAAGTAGTCTGTGTGTACAGTAATAAAAAAATGCCGTTTTACGTGGTCTGCCATGTGGGACAAGCAATTTAGATACTAGTACGTCACCACTTCTCTTATCAGAGAACATTAGGTTTCAGCCAGTTTCCATTACTATTTTTGTCCTTTATTGTGTGCAAATACACAAGGATTTAAATAATAGCAGAGTTCCTTTAAATGCTGCTTAGAAGGCCAGAGAACATGATGTCTTATTTTCACCAGTCCATCTAATGCTATTTTTACAAGTGAACCATATTGCTTATACAGAATCGGAGCAAGTTTTGCAGAAAGGCATTTTTTTTAAAGCATTGAATAGTTGCAATTGTTGGAGAAAGGTGCTTAGATACTGGATTAGGAATTTGCAGGATCAAAGTAGCAGTTAAGATGCCAGGGAACTCATCCAAATCACAACATAGCTGATATTCTTTAGGGAATACTGGGCTGTTTTGTATACAGCACTCTTGGCTCCAGGTAACTTAAAACCTGAAGAATTGAAATGATTACAAATATCTGGCTAAATCTTTCAAGGTGTTGAGTGCCCACAACTCACGTTGGGCTGAACACTCTTTTACACTGTGGCCCTTTATGCTATGATGGCAACGTCAAAGGCATTGAGCAGCAGGAAATGCCAGCGCAGGCCCCTTTGCAGTAGTGGACCGTAGCAAAGTCGCTTGGGTGCAATTGGGCATTCAGCCCATTTTCCTGGCAATACTCAGCACCTTTCAGGAGCAGGCTGACAGAGGAGTGGATCTGGCAGGAAAGCTCAATTTGTGATCGCAGTTACATGGAAAATGTAGGGGAAAGAATTGGTTGGGGTTTTTTGTTTGGTTGGTTGGGTGGGTTTTTGGTTTGGGTTTTTTTAACCTGTGAGAAAGCCCTGGCCATTTCTGATGGGCTGGTCTCCTTGGGATCTAGGCTGCAAATAGAGGGCATGAAATTCTTTCTATCCTGATTTTACTGCCAGTGTTCAGGCTGAGTTCAATGAGTGGATGAACTCAGCTACCTCTTTGCTGCACTGGAAGGTGCAACCATCTGACTCCTGTTCTCTCTTGGGCTCTAGATGAGGAACAGCAAAGATAGTAGTAGAGCAGGCTTCTCCTTTCTCCAGGCTTAGAAACTGACAGGGAATCTGAATTTTCCTATCCAGTTGTACAGTTGGAGCTAGAAAAGTTGCCAGAAAACTGAAATATTTTATTTTCATATCATTTACTTGGAATACTTAAATTTCTACTGAAAACCTTTTTTTTTTTAATTGCTTGGTGAAAGGTTTAAAAAGAGCAAAAAGTGTGAAAATTAAATGGCATGAGCAAACTCTTGTTCAGTATTTCCTTTCAGAAAATTAATTTTTGTTTTAATGATCCAGAAAATGTGTCATTCTAGTTCTGATTTGGCCACCAAAACAAGAAAATACAGTTTGGTTTTTTTTTTCCTCTGTTATACTAACAGTAATAGTGTTGCTGTTACCACAATGGGGTAAGTAAGGCTTCTGAGGAGAAGATACTGGCTCTTGTCTTTAATGAGACCAATTACATGTTTGGAAAAGAAGCAAAGACAGGAAAATTACAAATTTTGAAACTAAAAAGGTACGTATGTGCCATGGTTTCAGCTGAGACAAAGTTAATTGTTTCTTTTGCTAGTGCCTGTTTTAATGCTATGTTTTGGACTTGGGATGGGAATAGTGTGGTACTGCACTGGTGGTTTTGGTTGTTGCCAGGCAATCAAGGCCTTTTCTGCTCCTCACACTGCCCCGCCAGCAAGTGGACTGAGGAAAGGGGCACAAGAAGTTGGGAGGAGACACAGCTGGGACAGCTGACCCCAGCTGATCAAAGGGATATCCCATGTCATCTGACATCGTGTTCAGTATATAAAGCTGCGGATAGAAGAAGGAAGCGGGGAGGATGCTTGGAGTGATGGCATTTGTGATCCCAAGTAACCATTACATGTGATGGAGCCCTCTTTACCTGGGTATGGCTGAACAGCATCGGCCCTTGGGAAGTAGTGGATGAATTTCTTACTTTGCTTTGCTTGTGTGCACAGCTCTTGCTTTACTTTTAAAACTCTCTTTATCTCAGCCCATGAGATTTCCTCACTTTTACTCTTCTGATTGCCTCTCCCATCCGAACTGGGGAGAGTGAGCGAGCGACTGTGTGGTTCTAGCTGCCAGCTGGGGTTTAAACCGCAATAGTATGTAATCATGGTCTCAGTTTTAAAAACTCCACAGATCTTTTCTCAGATTAAACAGTGGAAGCTCTTAGTGCTTTCTCATTACTTATTTTGTTGGGCTTGTTTGATTTTTTTACTTGAATGTGGATTAACTTGTGGATTAATTTATTTAAGAGAGATGTACACAGAATTTAACGTATATATAAGGAAACTATTCAAATGTAGTTACTGTATGCACATTAATAAAAAGTTTGGCTAATAGTGGAAGAATTAGAAAACAGATTTGCTTTGATTGTAATATATTGGGTTGTCATAAACCTCATGCCATAAAACTCAAAAAAGTAGTTTTGGGCTTAATTTCCTTGTGTTTATTGATGGGGGATGAGGAAGGGTATTGCTTCATTTGCAGATTGGTATTTTGTATCCTATGTTCCTCCTGTTCCTCACATCTATTCTTTCTCTTCACTCACAAACAGTTTCTGCTTAAAGATACATTTCAGTCAAGTGTGACAGGTAGAGATATCAAAGGAAAGACTTTGAATTTAACCACCCCCAATAGTTTCCCATCCAAATGGCTAATTTGTAATACTGAAAGGTAGCAACCTGCACATTTTCTTTAAGGCATTCTGCAGAGCAACGAGAAGGGCAGTAAGAGGTTAAGTTTATAAATATTTTTGATGATAATAGAAATCTTGACTAAAAAGATAATGAAATACAAATTAGAAAACCAGCCGTCATTAGCTCTGCTGCTCATGGGCTGATTTATTAGAAGATGCAAACGGATGGTACAGGTGGACAGCTGCATACAGATCCTACCTGTCCCCTCCTGTATTTCTAGGAAATACAAAATTCTGTGTATCCAACTTCTGTTTCTGTCCAGCAGGTACATATCCAGCACTTATGGACCACATTTACTCAGTTAGAATCAGAATCATTTTGGTTGGAAGAGACCCTTGGGATCATGGAGTCCAACCATCAGCCCTACTTTACAAAATTCTCTCCTACACCATATCCCTCAACACCACATCTAATCTACTCCTAAATGCAGTCAGGGATGGTGACTCCACCACCTCCCTGGGCAGCCCATTCCAGTGCCTGACCACTCTTGCAAGACAGATGCATGTCTTTGCATGCATTGTCCTTGCATCCTTGCATCTGATTAAGTGATACAGAGAGAATCACTTTTATTATCGCTTGTGGGGAACATGACTGCCTAAGAGATCAGAAGTGCATCAGTTTTAAGATGAGGTGTAAGAAGTACCTTAGCCAGCTAGAATGCAAGAGCCTAGCCTGCAAAACCCGCAAGCAATAGCCTTTGCAACTTCTGCAAACAAGAATCAACAACAACTGGCAAGGGGCTCAGCCCATTTATTGTCTCTGAAATGACATCTTCTACATAGTGCTGCTGGTGGAGCGCTGGTAGGGCTCTGACTCACTGCCACGCGACCTCTTGTTTTCCAGACCTGAGCGCTACTAGCATGTAAAGGTTGACCCATTCACAGAAGCATGTGGTGTGGCAGCGGGCCATATGTATAACCTTGACTACAATGCCCTTTCCAGAGACTGATTGTGGTTTTCTTATTATCTAACGAACTTGTCATTTCCTGTACTAGTTGTAACAGAGCTGAATATTTTCTAGGTTACCTAACCAAACTCCTGCAAAATCATACTGCTTATGCCTGCGATGGGGAACATTTGAGTCTGCACTGTCCTCGGCATTCAACAATAAGTGTTCAGTCAGCATTTTACGGGCAAGACTACCACATGTGTGGTACTCGGGAGCCTGAAACCAGGATGACAGAACCCATAAACTGTGTGGCACCCACCTCTTTGCAGGTATCGCACGTTCTAAAGGCTCTTATTGCACAGAATGTTTTGACAGTTTCCAATGTGGTGAGCTATGCTGTGTGAAAACAGCAAGTGTTCACAATGTCGAATGAAATGACAACATGTCTATGTGAGTTTACCATCAGAAGTATTAGAATTGGAAGGATTTGTCTGGCCTGTGGGATATTACCATAGAATTGTGAAAGCTTTGAGATTGCCTTCTGTTCTGATGAGCCTTGCTTTGGAAACCCCATTCTCCAAGCTTCCTAAAATAATCAATTCCCTTCTAATCAAGAACCGGTCATGACTGAGCAGACCAGTTTTAATCTATCACACAGGCTCTCCCTGTCCCCAGGAGAGGATACAAGCATTGGACAGGGTTACAAAAACAATTAATATAATATATAATACTACCATTCTGCTTGGTGTTTGGCTTGTTCCATGCCAATCTTCAGTCATTGAAAAGACATCATGACAGCTCAACAGCAGATCCTAAGCACCTCTGCAGATGTCTGCATTTCTGTGAATACATTATTTGTATCAATATATCCTATGGTTTATTTACTGGGCTTGCTTAAGTATAGCTTGAAACGATCTATACTTCATAAATTGCTTTCTGCTGTGTAGACTTTTGTAACAAGGGTTAGAAGGTTTGACTTCCAGTGAAGTTGACTTGTTTCATCATAGAGAAAATGTCCAGTGTTTGGCCAAATTCAGAAAATCATTGCAGAAATGAGTAGTGAGTGGAATCTGAACATGTTCTGATGGTGAAGGTGTTGTAAATGCTTTACAGAAACTTTGATGAAGCTTGCAATGTTTGTGCTTGCAGACGACACTTTGCTTCTTGACAGCAGGGAATGTCTGTTCCCACCGCTAGTAAGTTGAAGAGTTTTATGGGAGTGGTTTGGCAGTAATATCCTCTCTCCAGAAACATTATCAGGGCAGTTTTGTAAGTGTGGCTTGCCCATGCTCTCCTGCAACTTCTAAAAGACATTCCAGACATGACCTATGGGCCATGTGAAAGTACATCTCTCCACCAAAAACAGTAGGCCAGATGCATCCTTGATGTCATTTTACTGACCACGGTGAAGCGACACCAGTGATTATTTTGGGCTTGTGAGTGCCTTTGTGATGTCTCCATGGGCAGTTTTTTCCCTTGAATATAATAAACACAGCATGGGATAACTGTTGCGTAAGCTATCATCATCATTCAGGCACTGTCAGTGATCAAAGGCATGAAAGCATTTCCATGAGGCCACGAATATGAGATACGAATGCTCTGCATCTCAGGGAGTTCCGGTTCTGTCAAGGAGAAGAGACACATCCTGTAAACTGGTTTCTTAGAAAAGAGCACCAGTGATCTCATCCCTCCTCCCCTTCCCTTCTGAACCGCATCTGCAGTCTGCATAATTGGGCATGATGCTACCCTGCAGTTGGGAGGAAGCATAACAGGCATTTTTTACAGTAACCTCCAAATTAAAAGCATCACTGCAAAGTTAGATCTGGCCTGAGATATTAACAGCCCAGTTCTATCTCATTATGCATATCATTGTTTGCTTTTGTGGTTCTGTGGTTTTTGCACAGCAACCTGATAGAAAATGCAACTGCTGTTTGCATTAAATAGGAGAAAATACAAACAGATGCACAGGAGATGATTCAGCTCAGGTGCAACCAGAAGGTGACTCAATGAGGTACAGCTATCTCCCTGTGCAGAAGATGGAACTCTATTTCACTGGCTGGTTCCAGAGCAATCCCAAATAAGGAGGGGTTATTTGTTTGACTTCCAACTCTGTAAAAGGTGAATTGACTGATAAAATTAGGTCTGCTGTGCTTTTGCTTCCCTTTTAAACTCCTTAGAGTGTACTTAATGCTCTAAAAGTGTTGGATGCAAGTCCTTTTCTTCTACCAACAGGAATAAAAAGGCAAGAGTGTTACATATCGCTCTGCAATGTGCTGCCTATGTATATAAATTCTGCTTGGGAGGCATGGCTTCCAGGGATGACAGGAGAGATTCAGCCACTGGCAGCTCTCTCAGCCTGGAAACAAGAGTGCAGCTTGTGCTGTCACAGTGGTAAATTTTTGATTTGGCCTCTTGGTATGACTGAGACCCCTTCTGATGAGAAACAAGGCAAAAATTCCCATAGATTTTATGAGAGTACCTAAACTTTATCAGAAAATGGTACCTTACAGTTATTCCCGTTAAGAGCAGGGTGACCCAGAGACAACACCTTCCGTCTGTTGTGATTTTAAACATCAAGGATCCTGGGCACAACAACAAAAACTATTCAAAAGTAGTGTATAGAAAGCCCTTTCTAAACTGGGCTTTGAAGGTGAACAGCAATTTCAAAAGTACACTGGTGCATTTAAACCGGATTGGTTTTAGGTGCTTTGGCTTGTGACTGTGTTAAAAACTGGACTTGGAGTCATCTTGGGCAATGTCTCTCTATTTTCTCTAGCTACAGCTGCCAAACCACGGATGAAGTGGGAACACTAATGTGAGCAGTAGGAGTACTCAGGCCTTTTGCTGGACTTGGAGAGGGCCCGCGTGACCCTCTGTGTTGAACACTGCTGACTTTTTTGTTGTCCTTCTCTGTTGCCACTGGCTCCCACAGTTAAGAACCATGGTATCTGGCTCGGCCAAAAAATCTGGGGTAGATATAGTCTTAGAACAGCATGAAAAAAAAAAACCAGAAGACAAGCAGGTTTAAGATAGACAGGCACATCTGAGCTATTTGTTCAAACCAATTCTGAAATTTGTTCAAGTGGCAATTCAAATAAATACCTGATAATGTGCGTGTGTAAATGCAAGCGAAAAAAAGTATGTGCCCCTTAAGCAGGAGGTCCTACATGTGGCTTAAAGCTATGGATGTGCCTAAACATCACTAAGCACACCAAGTCATTAGAACTCTTTCAAGTGAAGATACTACAGACCATGATAAGGTAAATCTAAGTAGCTTGGGATGAAAGATGAAATGGTTAAAAAGACATCTTTTTGAGTTTCCATGCTTCCCTTGGACATCACACTCCCATAAATACAATCAGGAGTGTGTGAGAGCCTGAGGCACCTCATTGAAGAGGCTGAGCATGTTCCCACTTGCTCTAGGCTCTGCATAGAGTCCCAAGAACCATGGAGGCTGTGGTGGCACACAGCAAGATCTGGCTGACTGGCTGTGGGCAAAGGAGAAAGTGACAAACACCAAGACATTGGTAACATCTTAAGTTGCCTTGGGCATCACTGTGATGAATGTGTTCCCATAAACTTGGCCATGACTCAAAGTCCAATAGAGATGTGGCTTAAATCCAGATGTTTCTTACATGGTTTCTTTCCTGTATAGAAAAAGTACAACTAAGTATTCTCATTGCTGTATAGCTTCATACCTTGTTTTCAAGCCTCTCCTTTTTGCCCGTTGTTCTAGAAAGTACTGGATGAATGCCAAAACCTGAGATCCTGCCAGCTCCTTGTCAATAGTCGGGTTTTTGGACCTGATCTGTGTCCAGGGACCACTAAATTCCTCCTTGTCTCCTTTAAATGCAAACCTAGTAAGTAATCCACATCAGGCAAATGTGGTTTTTTGTGTGTTTTGTTGTTTGTTTTGGTTAAAATGCTGCTGCACAAGGCTTTGCATAAATCCATGTGAAGTTTTGAGGCTCTGAGATTAATAGCAAATTGTTTTCTGCCTTAGCTCTCCATTGTGTTTACAACTTCAGTGTGCTTGCTGCCAGTTTAATGACCGGTGTAGTTTGGCAAAGTCAGATTGTCAGACGTTGGACTAGAAAGGAAAAATGTTTTGGAAATTGTTTTTAAAGAGATGGCTATGCTAATAGGAAGATAGAGCTGAACAGCAAAACCAGGTGGTTGGGCCAAGGATCCAAATTATGAAGAAGATTCCATAAATAAGTTATATGCGAAAATGCTTAAGGAGGTAGGACCAAAGCTTTCAAAAATCCTGTTACAACCCCCCTTTGTAGAGTAATGGCTGGAGGATACACATGCATGGCTAACTTTATTACCCAATTTAATTGTGGAATCACCTGTGTTCTATGCAGGTTACTGACATTGATCTGTAAAGGGACAAATCCTGCCTCAAAGAGAATGGACTTTGTAAACATGAGAAAAGTGTAAGAAAGATTAAGACAATCCCCATGAGGTTTCATTTATTGGTGCTTTTTAATTGTTTTTCTTGTTGCTATTGTATATGAGAACAAGCCCCAGTAGCCTGGGGGCTCAGCTTTTTTTGGCAGCAAATCCCCAGTGTGGCTGAAATGGGTCCCAAAGAAAATAGTTGAATGATGATTTATGAGTAGGTTTACCAGCCAACTCAGAAATACCATCCCACAACTAAAGGAGAAAGCACAAAAGAGATTTTCTTTAATCGGAGCGTTAAGATAGACATCATTGGTGGAACAGGAACAGGGGTGGCAAGCAACCTGAAGAGCAAAGTATTGAAGTCAGAGCAGAGATATGGGAATAAAGTAGGCAGGTGTTACCTTTGGCAAAGCATTAACACAAGAACTCCCAGGGAGATTTACTGGGCCAATCATTGGGCGTGGGGCAGGGGGAGAGTCTGAAATTGAACATTTTTACGATCTGTTTTATTATGTCAGGCTTGGTGAGGCTCTGAGCAATCTGATCTAGTTAAAGATGTCCCTGCTTACTGCAGGGGGGTTGGACTAGGTGACTTTAAAGGTGCCTTCCAACCCAACACATTCTGTGAGTCTATCATTATCTTATAAAGATTATATTTTTTACATATTACAATTACTACATTATTAATAGTAGATGAAGATCATAGCTGTGTCTGTGTCATTCAAATTCTCTATTTACTAATCAGAAGTGGATTGGGATCCTGTTTGTTACTTTTATAAGCTGCTTAGTATTTTTCACACTGGAAATGAGCTACTTTGAATTTATAATATGCTCTGTAATCTGGATTTTACAAAAGCTGGTGAAAACTGTATTTAACAGCAAGTGCTGCCTTCAGAACTGAGGAATAGTCCAGTTTCAGTGTAAATTATATAATTTCATGTGACAGGAAATTTATATTTGTAGGTAAGATACTGATATTGTTATGCTTGGCTGTGGAAAACATCCCTACTGAGGAAATCACTTGAGTATAACTTTAAGTATATTTTGCAATCTCCCTGCCTTCATGCGGGCACTTAAGCGACTGCCTGACTCCCTTAGTTTTTCATCTGTTTAGAAATACTTTATTTTCCTCTGTGGCTGTATCTCTGCAGAGGTCTCCCTCATATTCCCACCTTTGTCTTACACCAGTTGCAGGTTTTTTTCCTGTTGTCTGTCCAGCCTTTCCAGCAGCCATGGAGTGCACCCACACAGACACAGAGCCCCGCTTTAGCCCTTGGGTCAGAGCCTCTGTTTTCTCGGCATGATCCTCACGGGTGTATGGGTATGGCAGGTGCTTTTGCAGAAGTAACAATGAGCATCAGGTCAAGTAGTTTTTAAAATAACACTATTTTGACTTAAACTTGTGATTGCTGATGAGCTCAAATGGAAGAAACTGGACTATTACCAAGAACATTAACCCATTTTTTATCTGTTCTATTCTAAATGAAACAATAGTATTTTCTTTATTGAATAGATAGGAGGTTTTCTCTCCCCAGTTCCCCTAGCACCAACACCCACGCTCCACTCACTGGGATACCACTCAGTTACAATAAGGTTTCCCTTTTCTCCTGCTCAGCTCAGGAACCTCCTTTTCCTGTTTTTACATTTTTGAAAGACAAAAAAAGTGGAGCAGAATAAACTCTTCTCCCTGGCATTATCTGCACAAAAAAGGTTTGCCACCATGCCTAGAGCAGCAAGACTTGAGCAGAAAAATGCTGCTTAGGCCAGCAAGAGACCTCAGTGGCCAGGTAGCAGATTTTAACCAGTTCCCTAGGAGGGGTAAACCATGCTGTCTGGAAGACAATCTCACTGGCTTCTCCACCTCTGTGCTGAGAACGCTGCCAGTGTGCCTGTGCCAGCTGAGAAAAGGAGGGGGTGTATTTTTCTCAGCCTCCTGATTCACAAGGCTTTGTCAGCAAAACGTTCAAATGAGCCCCTGCTGGATAGTCACGCCCAGGGAAACTCACTGACCTTGGTGGAGCCATGCAAATACAGCTGGGGGCTCTCTCTGGCTCAGGGTACGTAGCCCATCCCCTGTGCCTTTGTGTCTCCCATTCTTGGGCATTCACTCAGTGCTGTGCACGGTGGTACTGGATGATGCCAGCCGTCCCCATGATTGATGAATGGTCAGAGGTTCTCAGCCTTCAAGCAGGCATCTGAAGTAGGCGTAGAATACGACATTGTCCCTGGGAGAGACAAAAGGAAAGGACGAGGCTTCTCATACCGAGTAGCGATGGAAAGCAAGCCAGGAAATAAGGCGGGAAAGGGGGGAGGCTGTTCCACTGGGAGAGGAGATTGGCAAAAGTTAACTTTTCAGTTCCTTTCAAAAAGGAGCCGGAGGCTTTAGATAGTCATATGGGAGCAATTGAGTTGGAGGAAACACTCTGCTTTGCTATTGGCTTTGTCTCTGGTTGTAGTAGTGCCACATATCACTCGCAACAGAACTTGCAGAAATTTTCTGTCAGGCTGCTATCTGCTATTAACAGTCCACCCAAGTAAATTGCCTCATGCTACCATATTGTTATTTGCTTCTATTTTAGCTGAATACAAAACCAAATCAGCATGTGAAAACCAGGAACTGAAACTCCACTGTCAGGAGTCCAAGTTCCTTATCATCTACTCTGCCACCTATGGCAGGTGGGCACACGAGGAGAACGTCTGCTCAACAGAAGTGGAGCGCATTCACCCCCCCTTCGGTATGTTTTTACACTGTTGATAGACTTCTCCAAGCATGTGCACAGAAGAGAGGGGAAACAGATGGGGAGAAAACTAGGTGTAAGAGCAACAGCATTTTGAAAGCACCAGTGACTGAAATATAATAGAGACTATTTCTGAAACTCAAACATATTGCTCAGTGTGAGGGAGAGGCATAGAGTAAGAAGTGCAGCAAAGTAATAAAATTTCATATAGTTAGTCAGTCCTTGGTATGATCAACATCAAAACCTCTAGTTCTGCTGGCTCTCTTAAAGTTAGGTGATGTATAGTAAGTATCAGCTGTTTGCTTCTCTTCTTCCTCCAATTTCTAATGATTAGGCAATCTGAGTGTCACAACACCCTATCTTACTCTTACTTTCTTTTATGATCTTTGTTTCTGACAGCTCTTCTTTGCCTTATATGCAGACTGTAAGGATAGGGTCCATAGGTTGGGATCCATTGCTTTGGTATATGGCCAGACTCTAAGAGTGTGATAGTATACTAGAAAATTATAGGTGCTTGGGACTCCTTCTGTGGTATCAGGTTCAGCAGACAGGAATGTATGTAGTATGAAACTCTTACCCTCCAAGGCAGGATGACTGCATGTAAACTACTTCTTCGGGTGGCTCCATGGCCTGTTCTAACTCCTTAGCTGTGCTGGGCAGTTGTTGAGAGGATGCTGTTGGCCCAGGCCAGATGGCTTCAGGGACCATATTTATCAGAGTAGAGCACTGTATTGCAGTGCCAGAAACATCCCCTCTCACTGCTGATTTACTAGTACAGATGCATCCCAATATATATGAAAGCATATAATATTAATGTCACTATATTAGTAATTCATATACAAAGAATATGTTAATGTTGCTATAACTAGTCAGACTGTGAACACCTTCATGCACAGACTGTTCCCTTTTGAATAGGTAGAAGAACCCAAAAACATTGTAAGCAGTTGTATGGTCTACATCAATAACCAGTCATTGACTTCATTGACTTCACTGTATAGTCTCCGCTGGTGTATGAGTAGTGACTTAGGACTAACTTTTGATCACTAAACATCTAAATTTATAGTAGCATGTGGTTGTGAGAGTGCTTGATACTTGTATGAATAAAATGTTCAGTGGTTGACACTGAAGACATGAAGGTAAATCTTCATGCCATGGAGAAGGCCAGAACAGGATACACATACTGTTCAAATCCCTTAATACCAAACAAGGGAGGACTTACATGACTGATGCCAGCCCTGTGCAAAGGCTAAAGTTCACTCCTAAAAAACATGCTACAAGCGAAATCTATAAGCAGCATCTCTGAACATCAAGAAGAGATCATTAATTAGTCTTGACTAATCTTGACTAGTCTTAGACTAGCCATTTGTCTGCAAGCCAATGTTTCTATTTATTTATATAGATATTACTAAAAATATGTTGGCTGAAAATTGTAATTCGTTCTTAGACAAGAATCTACTGAAAATTGCCAGGTCTGTATTTCACACTGGCCATCTTGTGTGGTCCTTCCCACAAACTTTAGCTCTGCCTAGCTGTTCTGTGGAGGAAACATTTTAGCAAGTTTCTGACAGACCCATAAATGCTTCATGATGCCAGCATGAGTGTCTGACACAAGGCAGAGATAGCTCGGTTGATCAAGAAAGGCTGCCACATTACTTGCACTGCATTTCTTGTGCTGTATCCACCTCTGGAAATCACTCACTTGCCTCTAATGTCAGCACTTAGAATTCACAGGTCAGAAAACTGCAAATCCTTCTTACTGGATAAAATTTCCCAGTATAAATAGAGAAGGAATTTGCAACAGCAACAAACTCTCTGCTGTGACCCCCTGCACGTGAGCACCTCTTGAGCAACACCCTGGTTGTTGCTGGTTTTGTGTTCTATAGAGCAATCTAAAACTGTAGTAATTGGAGAAAGCATAAAACCCAAGACAATCACAAGGTAGGTCTACAGAAGGTAGATCCTTGTATAGATTTCCCATTGTTAATGAAAGTGCTTGGCCTCTTTCTGCATGGTACCAGTAACCCTCTGCAGTGAGAATAATTTTCAAAAGCACCTATGTGGCGTGGGAGCACACATTCAGTTATCACAAAAGACTTAGCACTTAAGAACCAAATCCAATTGACTCCAGATCTATCCATCGCAAGCTTAAATCTTATTTATGTGGTTATTTAAGCCCATGCAGAAGTGAATGGATGCATGATTAGACTTTCTAAATGTCTGTGTACCTTTCTCTCAGGGAAAGCAATGGTAGTTTGAATGTCAATGTGATTTTAATGATTTGAGACAATGTAGAAAACAAACTTCAGCTGCTCTTCATTCCTAAATCAGAGCCCACATACTAGTATATGTTTGCACCAAAAGCTAAATCTGCTCCAACACACATCCATTGTTGTTTCTACCCACATTTGTGCAACTCAGCCTAAAGACAGTGCTTGAGCCTTTCCATTTCTTTCACTGTATCACGGGGAAACTGTGAAGCGGGTTTTTAGTACTATGCAGAAGTCCTCTGTAGGTCCTAATGACAGGTATAGGAAATCTCTGTTGAGCTTATGTGTTTTGCATCTACCCATATTTGGTATGGTCCTGCTGGTATTGAATTAATTAGATACTTAGCTAGGGTTTGGTGACCTCATCTTGCATATAATACAGCTGATAAGCAATTAATGACAAACAGCAGCTTTGAACTGAGACAGATGTATTCTGAACTACAGCTTTTCTCTGAATGGTCTATCAAATCAGCTGACAGATTTTCAGAGTTTGCTCTAAAGGGAACACAGGAAAACATGAAGTTTCTTTAGCATAAAGCCTTTTCTCCATATAGGAAATAGAGTGTATAAACCCTGGTATTGGTTACATCTGTGTGGCTTCAGAGCACTTGTAGGATCCTGAGCCTCAGCTCAACTTTTAGTATAACTGCCTCCTCTTGGAAATAGTTTTCTGAGCCATCTTAATAACCTAAATTAGGTGCCATTTTCAATTCAGAGGTGGAAGAAGAGCAATAGCATCATGGTGTGACCCCTGCTAGATAAAGCCTTTATAATAGCGTTGTCCTCTGGGCTGCTTTAATCTTGCTTATCCTAGGCAGGGGAACAGCTTTAGCATGAGATGAAGTCAACTGAAAAGCCCACCCAGGATGGGTTATAGGAAACATACATTCAAGTCCCTGTTCTGATTTGAATAATGCGAAGATTTGAATCTGGGTAAAGATTTAAATTGCTGAGTACAAGAAACTCTCTAACGTGTACCGTAGCTGATAAGACAGTGCTACCTCAGTCCCATGATTAATACCGAATTATATATATAGCTTGCACTTTTCATTTCAAATAGTCTCTTACTTTTGTTGAAAATGACCAGAAACAAAAAAACTGCACTTAAAACAGCTCATCTTGCTGGATGCAGTTTGGGGGGGAGGGAAGATTTGGCAAAGATTGGGGCATTTCCATACAGGATCACTCTAAAACATTAAAACATTTTTCCTAGTTTTTATCACTTTCACCGTCAAACTGAAAATAGGGTATGGTCTTACTTTCTGACTTGTCATCAGGGCCATGAATTCCTATGGGTGGTCACCTTTGCCCACTTGAAAGACCAGTACATAAAATCTCATCTCCAGGCATTTTAGGATATTTTGCCTTTAGGATAAGTTTCTTCTACAAAAAAAGCTCGTACCGTAAGTAACAGAGTTCACTGAAGTACAGGGAGTTATTTCCATTATAAGATCTCTGGATCATTGCAGGAAAATAAAAACTTCAAGCAGTGTCCTGCTTCTGCAGGTGTTCAAACAACTGGTACTGTTAAGACTACACAGGATTCACAAGGAAAATAAAACTTTTTTGGGTGCATTTTTATAGCGGATGATTCTGCTTAGAGGAATCTTATTGTGCTCAGTACTAAAGCAGGAAACCACAGCAGATTGTTCCTGTGTGAGTTGTTGCCTTTTCTGACATACTCTCTCTTTCATATGTGCACTAACATGTGCATAAGGAAAGAGAAAATGTATTGGCCAGAAGAAGTTAAAGAGTTGTGCCAGAACAGGTTACCATAGAGAGTAAAAGGAAGTTTCAGGTCAACAAACACTTCTCAAATAACAAATTACTCTCATTAATACATGAAAGTACTTGAAAGAAGGCTTAGTAAGTGGGTCTCCTCTAGCTTCGACTTGCAAGGTAGAACACTAAAATGTCCTTCCGAGAAACTTGACTTGGATATGCATTGGCTGGTCAGGTGTGCATTCCCTCAAGCACTAATGACCAGCAGAGCCTTGAATTATGTATCTTCATTGCTGGAAGGTAGAGTCCTTTCCAGCACAGCCCTCTCTTTTACCGGTTCCCACTTTTGGGAGGTTGAGAGGCAAGGTGGAGAGTTCAGGTACTCTCATCGCAGCTTCCACCATGGCATGACATACCCTGGGGCTGGGGTTTGTCCTAATCACCTCTTCTCAGTGAAATGGCATTCAAGTAAGAAGAAGAGGTGTTAGTAAGGCAAGAAGGAGCAATTTCCAAAACCCTCTAGGTTCCTTCCAGCCCAACAAGACTTTGTTATATAACAGTATTTTTTGATACCGTGGTTCCTTTTTTTTTTTTAATTTTTTTTAATCTGTAGCAGTACTGTGGACAATTCAAGCCCCCTACATCTTTTATTCACTAGCAGTGATTGAAAAGCTTTTGGTTTCTTTCTCTTCTCATTCCTCCTAGGATGAGCCAGTCCCTGAAGTAAAACAGATGTAAATGAATTCCTCCTAGGATGAGCCAGTCCCTTGTATAAGTCTCTGGAGAACAGATGTAAATGAAGTAAATGCTATAGGCAGATCTGGAAATGGTTACTTGCTGGAGTTATTAGGTTCATGCTAGCTCTAGACTTGTAGGTGCCGTGAAAGACAAAACATGTAAGTTGCCCAAAATTTAGGAAATGCTGGATATTGAAGTATAGGCACTTGAAGAAGGACTGAGTCAAGTGACAGAAAAACAGCCTAGTCCTCTGGGGGAAGAGGCAAGAGCTTGTAGCTAAGACCTGCCTCAGAGAAAATTATGAAGTCCTTTCTAGACTGTAGGTATCGCTGGTTCAAGGTTTAGGCATGCCCTTATGTTCCTGAGCATCACCTGCTCTAGCATATATTTACTAACTACATGGCTGATTTCAAACACCAGCCCTGTGGGCAGTCGTGCAAGTGGAAGGCTTCTGAGTGGAAGAAACCTGAGGCTGCAGAGCAGTTATTTAAGTGCAGTTTAATACAGTTATAGTATAAGTAAATATAGTTATTTAAGTATATAGCATAGGACCTCTTACATAAACACCATGAAAGAGCAAATGTGCTCTAGATATGAAGGCAGAGGGATGGGGTGAGTGGGATAGATGCAGAGGGCTGAGGGACTTGGGGTAGGTTCATATCTCCCTTTGTGGCTTTTGCCACTAGTGCCTTGCCACTTGGGGTGTGGGAGAGAACAGTCAACTGAATTTTATGGGTGCAAAAGTAAGGATAAAATTGTTCAAGTTTGCATACACCACAAAAATCCTTCAGTCAACTCTCTCTGTGAGCAGACATCAAGTATGGAAAGTTCCTTGTCCATGCCAGCCTGAGAAAACTGGGAAGATTAGTAGGTGTTTTGGGCCCCAAAGGCTGCCAGCAGGAGACATTGCACCTCTTGGCCTCAATGAATCTTGTCAAGACAAAGCTCCCCCAAAAGAAAAGGTGTTCAAAGCAGGATGAAAAGGGATTGTTTGAAGGGAAGGAGGGAGCAGCCACCATTTTTAGAGTCCAGTTAACTTTCTGCTGCGATGAACAGGGAAGGTCACATATGGCTGAGTAGCTGCTTGAAGTTGCTTGGACCACACTCAAACACACAATTCCGGGGTTTTCTTGTGTATGGCTTTTTCTAGCTTAGATTTGTGAACTGGTTGGAAAAGTACACTTGGCACTTGAGTCTAAAACAAGTCAGGGACCTCCTGCCTGTGTACCTGCAGACCCAAATGGCACAAAACAAAGCAACGAGCATTTGAGCAGGGGGCGTCCAGTTCCTACTGCTGCCAGCCCGTGGAGGCTCCATTTGTCTCTTGCCCTCCATGTTGGTGCTGGCAGGTGGGTCCCCCCCACACTCTGTGCATTTGCACAGGAGAAAGACCAGGGTTGGGTTTTTTGTGCAAGATACAGACTGAATTCTGAACTCAGAGCCGCTTATAAATAAAACCAGGCAATGGGCTAATCTCATGCAGGCTATAAGGGCCTTACAACAGCACCACAATGAGAGGGGGAGAGAGGAGAGAGAGGGTGCAGCTCTTCCAAAAGCCTTGGTGCTGTGTTCACTTCTAAGGAAAGGCCTGTGCTGGCAGTAAGTCTTATTTTTAGCATGTCATACTGCCTTGTTTATTGACAATACTTGAACTGGAATATAGAGGTATCAGCAACACTTTTCATAAGTGCTGCTGATCATATTGTGTGGTTTTGCTAGACTCAGTGGTTCAAATGGCCTTTTTCTGATGCACAGGCAGGACCCTGTGTGCCATGCTCTTGCATAAATTACCATATTGTTATGGTAACTTTCTTTAGGAGTCTGCAGCCTTAGCTTGCTATGAACTCCATAGCTTTCCCTTGTCAGTTCTTATCCCCCGAGTTGATATTTGGGCTTCACAAAGCACAAGCCATCCCGATTTGGTAGTGTGAAATCTTTGCTTTCAGTTGATCTTAAAAGCAAGCTCCTTATTCTTTTGCGGGTAGGCACAGCCCAGAATGAATAAAGGACCCCAAGCAAGCAATTTGGGATGAAAGCAAGAAGGAACTGGGGTCCAGTACTGGAGTGACAAATTGTAGAGGGGTTTCTTTTCTGGGTGTCCTGGTCCTTCACCAGCACGTTACTTGTTACGTTGTGCAGATCTACATTTGAGACCCATCCCCTACCCTCCATGTCTGGAGGCTCACCCTGTGCCTAGTGATGTGGGAGATGACAGCAGTTATTAATGTTTGGAGCGGGTGTGACAGGATGCTGTTGCCAGAACTTGGCACAAGATGCTCAAGCCAGCTCTCATTGCTCTGTCACCTGCAGGTCTTGTGTGGCAGGGTGGAAAGAAAGGAAAGGAAAGCTCCTCCTGTCTGAATTGAGAGAAGCTTTAAGAAACCAGAAGACAAATTGCTTCTCATTAAAGCCTGCATGATTTATGGCATGTCATTTGCATGCCAAAACTTTGCTAAACAAAGCTAATTAGGGAGCTGAAAGAGCCTTTCCTCCTGAAACAAGGCTTTTTACTCTAACTGTTAAATAGTTGCAGTCAGATTTGATAGTTGATTACTGCATTAAGAACCTCTTCTTGACACCCATATCTCCATGCCATTCATATAAGCGTCTGTCTCAAAAGATCCACCAACAGTCTTGGTGTGTAGCAGGCAACTTTGGGAGAAAGGCGTGAAGAATGGAGTGCTTTCCCAGCCGCACATCATTGCCTTTTCCACCAGCTTTCTAGCATGCTGGGAACATGCCTTTTAGGAGGCAGTTTATTTCAAACGTATGGTACCAATTTAGCAAGCCCCATAAACATATGTGTAGTTCAAACATTACTTAGATACTCAGAAAGAAGACACATTGCATGTTTATGTTCACCCCCTCTTTAGTGATTGCTTCGGGACTGCTCAGTGGGACCATTCACTCATTTATTCAAAATACAGCACTGACTGAATCCGCCTCTCATTCAGACACTGCAATAAGGGGTTTGACCAGAAGGAGGATAAGTTATTCCTGGTGTGAGTTCTGCATTGCTGCAGCTGGGTTGCTATTAGACCCCAAGCAATTTTGGTTGAAACTGGCTTGAGCACCCCTTCAGCACACGCAGATTCCTCTGACGTTGGTGCAGATACACTTCTGTAATGTCTGCTTGGGTGAGATGGTACAGATGACACTGAAGAAGTTGAAAAAGTGGCCAGCCTTTCGGCATCAAGTACACAGAATTCTTCCAAGCTGAAATCATTACTCAGCTGGCAACGTAGCTGCATGGAGAGACAGCAAGGACACACATAAACCAGAGAGAGAAAAAACCAAAAAGAATATTTTTTGACTGAATCATTAAAAACCAAAATCCTATTAGACCACAGGAAGTTGTTAAGTAAGGGGGGGGTTGTTACAGGTTATTCCAGTTAACTTCTGTGGTGTCCCAAAAAAGCAAGCCAGCCTGGGGTTGCGTTTACTCACCTGTGACACCAGGCAAGCCTTGGGAAGTTCTCCAGAAACTGGCCTGCCAAGAGCCTGCAGGCATGTGACGGCTGGCTCCTCAGGTAGAGGAGCCAAATCCAACATGAATATAGATGATAAAGAGGTATTAACTCCCACAGAAACATGAGCAAACATCTACCAAAGGCAAAATGAAACATGTACTCACTGTATCACTGATTTTGTAGAAAGCCATCAGCACAACAGACTCCTGTTTTTTAAGACACTGAGTAGCTCCCAGGGCAGGAAATTCTGCAGAAAACATAATTTGCCAGATTGCTGTTGTGCTTCCAATCCATTAATTTATGAATCATCTGATAATTCCTCCTGATATTCTTCAGTTGGTTTTGTACTTGCCAAAATAAGCTACTCGGCTTTCTGAAATGTCCACCCAAATATATCCTTACTCATCTAAAATCATGTGGAAGGAAAACTAAAATGTCTGAGTTACTGAATCAGAACTACCCAGTGTTTTAGGTCAGCCTTCCCTGCCTGACCAGCAGCCTGCCGGGACACACTGGGTTTAGGATTTTAAGTCTCTGAAAAGACAAAGGAAAGTCCGTGTCCAAAGGTAACCTGCGAGTCTGTTGCCAAACAAACAGATCAGCCCAGTATCTCCTGATGGCTCCACTCAAGCATATAACTGATTTAGTGCTGGTGTCAGGGGATTAACTCTAAAAATCCAAAATCTGCCCCATTTTCACATATTAAATGTCAGTCTTTGTTAAGAACTCCAGTCTCAAACCTCCTCTTTCTTTTCAAACAAGACTGATTTGGGGAACCTTTGGAGTGTCTTTGGAAGCACTGTTTCTCCTTCTGAAGAGGCAGAAATGAGCTTCAGCAGTTGGAAGATGACAAGATGCTGTCCTTGTCTGAGTTTTATTATAGGAAAAAGGACTGTTTTAACGCCCAGGGAAATATGTTTTCAGACCTCTAAAGAGTCCCTGCCTTGGAAGACTAGAGTGAGAAATACTTGTCATCCACAGAAAGTCACAAAATGCTTGATGTAACACTGACTGGAAGCAAACAGCTTCAAGGAAGTATTACTTACTCCAGACTTGTGATTTCTGCATACTGTCTGTTTAGAAACCACAACTAAGGGGTGTTTTTGCTTTGTGGCTTAAGAGTTTAGCACATGTGGATGCCGGGAATTTAATCACATCTAGAGACATTCTTTATTTTTTTAGAGCAGATTTTTTAAAGTTAGTCTGACACACACACTTTCACACTCAAATAATTCCAGCTTCACTGCAAAATCCTGCTAATCAAGTTTTATTCTTTTATAAATTGTGGTAGAGGGGCACAGGTCTTGAGGAAAAAAATCCCAACTCTGAGTGCAGATGTCAGCAAGGCAGGTTTTCACACATGGTGCATGATTCCTGCTCAGTCCACAGGGAGAGGTTCAGCAATCTGGACTCTCTGTGTCTGCACAAAGTCAAGGGTAGTTTAGGTTGCTTTGAAAATGATGTGGGTTACCTCACGTAATTAGGGCATGAAAGCATTGCAGTGTAGATGCCGTTGAGGTTGCTTTAGGCACGCAAACTTGGCTTGTGGTGGCACACTTACTAGAACAGCCTGGAATTTGGTATAGGAGGAAGAAGCCAAATGTTTCCCTAGTTAAATATTGAGCCCATTTTGACCTCTTTGTCACGGCAGAATGGCTCCTACCAGTGACAGGCATTATAAAGCAAAATCTGCCTTTAATACTCTGGACTTCACTGTAGCCCTAGCTGTTGTGACACACAAATATTGATCTCTCCTGACCTGAACTGAAATTAGGCATCCAGTCAAATCATCTCAGGGACCAAGAGAAAGGCCTGCAAACAGAATGGCATCTCCCTATATTTGCACACTCATCTCGAGGTGAAATAGATGGAGAGCTATTTTGACATGCTTATTTTTTCCAAGTCATCGTGAAGGGAACACAGATGCCTTATAGTGGGCACCTCACTTGGAGCTTGACATGAATCTTAATGTAAGCTTAGTATGCACCTGCAAGTCAGCATGAGGTAGTTTGCTTGCTGCACGTTCACATTTTCATTGCAGAAGCAGGGAGGTGACTGTCCCCCTGTACTCAGCACTGGTGAGGCCGCCCTTGAGTCTTGTGTCCAGTTCTGGGCACCTCAGCACAAGAGAGATACCAAGATGCTGGAGCGAGTACAGAGGAGGGCAATGAAACTGGTGAAAGGCCTGGAGAATAAGGCTTATGAGGATCAGTTGAGGGAGCTGGGACTGTTTAGTTTGAGGAAGAGGAGGCTGAGGGGAGACCTCATCGCTCTTTACAACTGCTTGAAAGGGTATTGTAGAGAGGTTGGTGCTGGTCTCTTCTCACGGGCAATGAGCGACAGAACAAGAGGGAATGGCTGCAAGCTGCAGCAGGGGAGGGTTAGGCTGGACATTAGGAAAAAGTTTTTCACAGAGAGAGTGGTCAGTCAGTGGAATGGGCTGCCCAGGGAGGTGGTGGAGTCATCATCCCTGACTGTGTTTAAGAGTAGATTGGATGTGGTGTTGAGGGATCTGGTGTAGGGGAGAGCTTGTAGAGTAGGGCTGATGGTTGGACTTGATGATCCCAAGGGTCTCTTCCAACCTGAATGATTCTATGATTCCATGATTCTGTGACAGATCTTAATATTTAATTCTGCTCAGGCAAACACATGCCTGAAATCAATAGCACATTTGAATCCCTAGTCTCACCTGTAGCAGCTCTCACTTCTGATAAACCCAGTGTGGTATATTTATCGTGTATGTTTTTCTTTCAGACTGTTTGTCCTACACGGCGCTAGAAGTTTTATCTAAGAGGTGTTACGGGAAACAGAGATGCAAAATCATTGTCACTAGCCGGGATTTTGGAAGTCCGTGCCTACCTGGGGTGACAAAGTACCTTAACGTCAGCTATGCATGCGGTAAGAGCAAATGCATGATCATTCTGCTTACAGTACCAAATGGTGCACACACATGGAGACATGAACACATAGGCACTCAGAGGCTTCCTAAATCTCCCCTTCTTTTTAACACAGAAAGTTTGTGATACAGCCATACAAGAACAACCGAAATATGTGAACAATCCCATAGGCAGAGGTGCACTTAGTGTAGACTCAGGCATTAAGGGTTTTTTCCCTATAAAAACACAATTAACAATAAAATATAAAGTATGTGTTTTAGTATTTTGAGAAATACTATTGAAATAAGAGTCTGTCCTACAGAACTGAGCTGCAGCAGAGCTAGGGGAAATTACCTGGTGTTGCTTGCCGTCGGTGCAAGTAAAGGAGTCCAGCATAATTGAAGCACTGTATACGAGCCCAGTCCTGAAATCTGATTCACCTGAGTACACCTACAGCCTTCAGCCTTGCAGAGGGATTTCCTTTCTCACAGACAAAGTCTCACTAAAAGGAAAGGTTTGAGGTTATACATCCCTTGCAGGACCGAAGCCTAATTCAGCTCATTCCTCAGACAAGAGGGAACAGTTTTCCACATTCTTTATTGTACACTAGTATATATACATCAGGGAAAGCAGAAGTCCCTACAGTCCTGTTTCTCAAAAGCCAAGGCCATGGGATAGCAGTGTGTAATTGCTCAATAAAGGTGAGAGAAAAGTGGTGGCAGAACTTCAGTGTAGCACCATATTTTCATATTGCACATCTTTAGGAATGGCTACATACTTCTTACACCTCAAACGGGTTTTCTCAGGCTTTGCTTTCTGCTGCTGGCTGGCTGTGGAGTGGAAGTGTGAGGGTCAGGGGTGATTGTCTCACACACACCTCTGCTTCAACCAGAGGATGTGAAAAAGCATTTTCACCAAGTTACCACTCTGCTTACTGTGCATCGCTTGGAAAGCTGCCACCCCTGCTCCTTTCTGGCTCTTTCTGGTGTGTAAGGAGTCAAAGCAGTAGCTCCACGGGGACATATCATTGAGTCCTTTCACTGCATCTCTAGTGAGTAGTGGTCAAAGGGCACAGGTTATCTGAGACGTGCTTTTGGGAACAGCAATGTGGGATTGATTACCAGATCACCAGGTACTTGAAGATCAGAGGAAGATGAGACCCAGCTGCTTCCTTGCTGGTATGAGAGATTTTCAGTCTCCCTGTGAGTTAGTTGTCAGATGAGGGGCATTGCAGAAATTCAGCTTTATGTTGTTGAAGAGAGCTGGACATCTGCCTTTGCAGTAATACATTATATTCTTGTACAGTTGCCTTTGTGCTGTAGTAACTTTATGAATGAGTCAGTAGAATTCTATTTAATTAGAGGAAGGATAATTATAACAGATCATCCTCTCTTCCACATCTGTGTACTGGAAAACCAGCATGTGTTTGATTGCAGTGAGGTTATGCATGCTGTTATTTAGTGAAGTGGTTTTGCAAAAACATGTGGGTAATAAATATCATTCTTGCATCTTGCTGACACATTTTGAAGACTTTTTCTTCTGCCAAATCATACTGGGCTGTGCAATCTGAAGCATTAGCCAATGGTTTGCAGGTCTAATAGTTTTACAGATCATCTAGTAAACATGGGAAGAGTTTGGGCATATTCCAGAACGACATTTTACATGCTTTCCCCTCACTAGAAGATCCCTGCTAACCTGATGCTTCCCGAGATAAGGTAAATAAGCCTTCCCCTGAAGTGACAGGAGCACAACAGAGCAGATCACATTTGCTGAGGGCCATGCCACATTTGAAAGTATTTCCATTATGGTCAGAAATGTGAAAAAAAAAAATCATCCTCCCCACCTCAGAGGTCAGCAACCATTTAGGGCTAGTGTGTCTGGTTGCATTTTTATTTTTGCAGTTAATTCCTGCTAGTCAAAACTTAGCAGGAGCCAGGAGGTGCTGGTTTCTTGCGGTCTTGTTGCCCTCAGTGACCTGCTTAGCATCATCTCTGGTCTGCACGAGGTGACATCTCCTGGCTCTTGCTGAGGTTGGACTTCAGGAGTCTCTCAGGAAATACAGCTCCTGATGCCCTGTGTTGTGTCTGCTCTCTCTGGATGCCATTCAAAGTCCGTCTGTGAGCTGCCTTTGGCAGCTTGTGGTAGGTGACTGACTCCTACCCTACTTGACAAAGCAGCGCTGGCACAAGCTGTAGTATAGATCTTGATAAAAATTCCATGTGCTAGTACCAGTTATTCTGCTCAGCGACCTGATGCAGCTTGTTCTTGTTAAAGTCCTTGTGTCTGAAATGAAGCCATAACAAAAATTAACAATACAAGCAGTTAGGAACTTGTTTTTGTCTGTGTTGTTTTGATTTAAGCATCCCCCCAGCAGACACTTGAATGGCATATTAAATAGCTGTTCAAACACAATGGGAAACCATGGGGAAAGGATTCAATCCTGTAGCAAGCAAAGCCCTGGCAAGTTCCCCCTGGGAAGAGAGCAGGAGGAACATCAGCACAGGTGAAGCAGCCATGGCCATGTGACAGGAGCTTTAGGTCCCACAGAGGTGCTGTGGAGCGTGTGTCGTCCCAGGACATTGTTGATAACACATGTACATTGTTCATAGCAGCCTGGCCTGCAAATTTGGAGTGCAGTCTGAGAACAAACCAACCTGCTCACTGTCTGCCTCATGCACCAACAAAAATATTCTGCCGCTGGAGAACAGTTAAGAATTATGATGAGTTACAAGCCAAAATAGAAATGAGCTCATTCTGCCCTATCTCTGTTGGCCTTCTATTGCAAACAGGAGCTTAGAGTCCCCAAAAAAATGCCTTCATCAGGAAAGGAAACAGCTATGACTTTGAGCCCACACACAAAGAAAAGTTCTGCTCAGAAAGAAGTGCTATTTTTAGTTGTTTTTCAGATGAAAACTATGCTAAGCCCCGAACCTTGGTCTCCTCTGTTCAGTTTAACTTTCCTTAACACTATTTATTGGCAAGAGTTTCTATGTGGGAGAGAGGCAAGCTTCATACCTGAAATTTCTTACTTTTTTTCTGAGTCTGAAAATCAATCAATCTTCCTTCACATAGTGCAGGGAACAGGTGCCAAGATCTGGGTTTCTGAAGGGCCCATTCATCTAACACAGAGTAAGGGAACTCTCAGTGTCTGCATGATATACCTGCTTTTAGCTCTTTTAATTATTTTAAGAAAAGTGTGAAAACTTATCAAGGGGAAAGAATGAAATAAGAAGGATGCAGCCCATTCTCACCCAGCACATCTTTTCCCACCCTGAGCACCTTCCTCCTCAGCAATCATTCATCTCAGAGGCTTTGTAGAGGATGTCACACAAGAGTTCAAACGTTTCTCTGCGAATGGCAGTGAATTATCCTTATAGAAAAACAGAATCGAGATGCAGTTTAGCATCTGACTGTAGCCCAGTCCTGAATTTGTAGGCTTTGCTGGGGAGGGTGGGAGGGGGCGAAAACATGGGGGCCGGTCCCCATGCAGCTGCATTGATGTTCCTGGAGTTCCACACGGGCTGGCGTGCGAGTCCAGTCACACACAGGTCCAGAGCTGCCCTTAATAGTCCCTAGCAAGAAATCATAGCATTACCTGTTCCTTTGGTGTCTCGCTGATCATTAGGTGAAAATTATTGGCTGTCTACATGCACATCCCATCCCTCAGGCTTGCTCTGCCTGCCACGCTTGCTCTTTTCTCCCTTCCCTGCCCTTCTCGCCTTCCTTTGAGTCTTCTTCCCAATTACTTTATTCCCTTTCCCACCTCCCCCATGCTAACCCGGAGCAGTGTGGTCTTTGCCACCATGCTATGCCACAGCATCCCAGTATCGTGCCTCCTGGTGCACCAGAAGTGTGGGTGGTGGTGGTGGAGGGAGGAGGACACGTCACTAAGCACAGTCTTCCTCCTGGGGCTCCTGCTATGCAGGGCCCTGCATTTGCCACCTGTTGGAGTTAGAGTATCACTAAGTTAGTAAAAGTCAGGGCAATGCAGTGGCAGCAGCCCCAGACGAGGATGGTACAGGGGGGATAAGCAGCCTGGGGCTGCATCATACACCACCTCTACAAACACTCCTGTCCTCTGGGTCTGAGGGAGCATCTCTGGGCCACCGAGGAAGCTGGCTGCCTGCAGTGCCACAGCCAGGCTTGCACACCAGCAGGGCTGGCACTTGCCCGCACTGGCTCCAGACACAACCACCCACTCTGTTCTTTGTGATGGAACCACCTGCTCCGATCCCGTCAATACTACCCAGTTAATAAACCCAGGGATAGTAGTGAAATTGGTAATTAACTGGGGTTCTGGTGCCTAAAGCTAACAGCATACAATTTGTCTTTTGTCTTTTCAGTTCCTAAATTTATCCTCACAGCTGTCAACCCTCTGGTCACTGATAGCAAGTCTTCTGTCAAACAGAACGATGGTATGTACCATCAGAAGAATATGGTTCACTGCTTTTCTTTGATTGAAATAGGATGTTTTCCCAGTGTTGAGCTTGGTCTGAGGGAGGTGGGAGGGGGTAATGGAAGCTCCGCTGAAACAGCTTTCCTTCCCATTTGGAGGGCAGTGTGACGGGCCAGGAGCAGGATGGGACCCACACGAGCACAGTCCTGCTGTCACAGCAACATAGCGAAACAAGTGACCCATCCAGACCTATAGCCAGGGTGCTGTCTTCTAACTTTGGTTGAACCATGGGAAGAATAAAAGTGAAACTGCAGTTGTTTCAGGGTGGAGAGTCTTCTAAGAGTTATGCCAACACCACCTCTTCCTAAAGGCAAATGAAATTAATGCTGTGGTTAATGCATATACACTGTTATCAATAATAGGCTTGTACTACAGTGATTGGGCCAGGTAGTACTTCTGAAAACTGTGAAGCCTAATGGAAATAGACAAGGGAATTTCACTTGGTTATAGAGTCTTTTAAATATTTTTGCCGTTTTCTAGACATTCGATATTTTCCATACATACTTCTTTATACTTTATTTCAGTATTTTTTTATTTATCATATATGGTTTGGTCTAATGTTCTGCAGGTCTCCTAGGGCACAGTGCTGGCCTGCCTGTGTTTTAGACAGACTGGTTAGTTAAAAAGTTATTGGGTGAGTATCAGCTTAGTAGCTTCATCATCTGTGATATGAATGAAATTGCTTTCCCTCCTCATTGTCATAGGTGTCGACCTTGATCCAAAGGAATCGAGACTTCCAAAGAATGATGGAACTATTGTTAGCAACTCCTTGGCTACATTTGCATACATTAGAGGTAGGAGAATGAGGCCGAGATTTGTCTGGGTTCATTAGATTGTGCCATTTTGGGAAAAGGGAGGATCACCTCAGAAGGTCATAACTGGTAATCCCATGTTTATAGTAACGGTATTGTTATAATATAATCACAGTTTTGTGGCTGAGACAATCACAGCATAATTGATATTTATAGAATATTTTCCATCTCGAAGGATCCAAACTCTTTTTAGAGACTGCAGCCAAGATTTGTTAAATGAATATTTTCAATGGGGACTGTTGGTTCAGTATTTTTGTAAACCTGATCCTGATCTGGGAGCAGTGTTGGAGACATCTATTTTTGGAAATGTTGGTTTGCATACATATAAGGATCATTCCAAAACAAAAACAACCACCAAAGCCAGCCAGCTCTGGTATGGGACATGGCAGGTTTTGCGACTTGGCAACACTATGGCAGATTTTGTTTAGGCAAATAAATTTGTGGTCATCAGAGCTCTAACACCTCAGGAGAAGTCATGAATTTTGGAAGTGAGCAAAGGCTGATGTTGAGAAAAAATTCTGGACCTATGGTTTCTGCTCTTCTAGAAAATGGCAAGAACCATGCAGCTGTCAAGCATTGTCCCACAGCGTTTGCAAGGGCACAGCACCAAGGGCAGCCTCAGCCTCCCAGCACAGTGAGGCAGACCGTCCCTACCAGCTGCCCCCAGCAGTTCTCCCCAACCCCCCAGACCACACCACCCTTACAACCTGCTAGCAACTCCCCAAGCAGCCAGGGTTGGATTTTCCAACCTATTGAGAAAGGCTGGTTCCACATCTGTCTCACTTGTTGCTATACTGGGAAGTGGTCTCAGATTGTGTCAAGGAAGAAAAATGCTCCTTGCTCAGCCCGGCCTGGAGATGCTGCCATGGCTCCACAGAGCCCAGCAGTGCTCTTCCCATGCCCCTTCTTCATGAGGGTAAGGCCCATTTTGGCAGGACAGCTGGAAAATAAAAAGGGTGTGCTTCTTGTAGCTGGTTGAGAATGCTAGTAAGCATCCCATAAAAAGATGGGATGATGTTGTTATTTTATAACATTATTAAGAGGCCAGGAATTTTGCAGAGTAATTTGAGGGAGGCAGAGACGGCAGCTTTCAGACAAGTGCAGAGTGGTTTCAGTGTGTGACTGAAAAAGCCTCCCCAGAGCCCAGGTACCCCCCCAGGCACCCTCCACCATTATGGCCATACGTAACGCAGGGTGCTTTAGAAGGGGCAGCAGATGATTGTTTTTTGTAGCTCGTCTTTGGCAGAGTTTGTAAAGTGTTTAAGGTCTGGCTTTCTGGTTTCAGATCACCTTGAGAGAGCTGCTCTCCTGTTTATGTCCAGCGTTTGTGTGGGATTAATCTTCACGCTGTGTGCTTTGGTGATCCGCGGGTCGTGCTCAAAGGACTTCAGGAAATTGCACAGAAAGAAGGATCACTTGGTGCCAGAAAGCGATGGAGCGTACGAGAACAGTGAAAATGAGGAGGAGGAGGGAGAGTCCTCCGATTCAGATGTCCAGGATGAGATAGCAGAACTTTATAGACCTTCTTACTCAGGTTATAATTCAACAGAGGCGGCAGAACTGGCTGAAAGGATAGAGCGCAGGGAGCAGATCATGCAAGAAATTTGGATGAACAGTGGTTTAGATATGACACCTCCTAGAAATATGAATACGTTTTATTTTAATGAACAATAAATGGCTTATTTTGGATGATGCCCTAGTCCTTTTTTTTTTTTGAAAAAAGAAATGTACCTTCCATGAAGGAACATTTGTATCAGTGCATATAGTTATTTGTAAAGAAAGAAGAAATATATGCAATAAAAGGAGAGTTTCAAACCCTTGATTGTCTAGAAATCATTCTGTGAAAAATCACTTTTAAAAGCTTCCATAACTTCAAGTTATGTTATGTTTTCACTGTAATTTGGGATCAACTACCATATGCAGATTAAGGACTATTAAAAAAGGAGAAAAATTATTTAGGCAGCGTGACATGGAGAAACATCTGCATTAGGATATGGCACTTGTCACTGTTTAGTGTGCTTCTGCTTGTAAATTACATGAGAATGTGCTCTTACTGATGAGAAATATGGGTATTATTAATAACATGAGCAAGAGAAAGCAAAATTAAACAGGGTTTCTTGAAGCTTTTCTGCTGGTTCCTTAACCCAGCCTTTCCCTGAGAAACCCCATTCCTCTGGTAACAGTGGTCCTGATTACAAGGGGTTCAAGTTCTGCTTGCCTGAGGCCAGCTGATGCAATTACTTAGAAGAGAGACATGAAAAAAAGAGTCCCTCTCTGAGCTGGCAGGTCTGGAAACTAATCTGCAAAGAAGTGCCTAGTATTTCAGTGAGAAGTTCCATGCCTTGAGAATTAGTTTCCTTCATAGGAGTCCTCTTGATTGTAATTCAACAGCTCCTGAAGTCAGGCACACACTTTGACGTAGGGAGATTTCACAACACCTCTCCAAGTCTGCCCCTTCTTTTTGAAGAGCACGTGTCCATCAGATAAGGTGGCTGTAGCGTGGACGTAAAGGCAAAAAAATCAATCTGCATTCAAGACCTTCAGTGCCCTGTTGTTAAGGAAAAGGTCACCCTTTAAACCATCACAAGATGCCCACTGGAGATGTAATTCTGCTCTTACCCACTCTGGAAAATCTGTGAAGCACAAGCTCAAAACGGGCTACTTTCATATAAGACTCTTGAAGTTGACTCGTTCTAATAACACTTCTTAAGTGAAATGCTGTGTTAATTTTCCTGATATTAAAGCCTGGCTTAGAGCCAGCCCTTGATTGGAGGTTACAGGCTGGGTAAGTTCTCAGTCTTCACTTGAAAAATTGGTCAGACTAGTCAGATCTGGTTTCAGTGGGACAGAAAATGAAATCAGAAATGTATCTCAGTTGAAAACAGAACTTTCCTGTCTTTAAATAAAACATCTCCAATATTTTAACTGCAGCCCATGGGGAATTTACTGAACAAAAGGAGGAAAAATGTCACTTCCTATTGGTAATACTTGGTGAGTTCATTGTGCTTTCCCGCTCAGAGGCTGTGAGGCTAGGTAGAGTGAAGTAGTATGAAACCCTTGGAAAGAAAAAAGGTGGCATGACTTGTCATTTCCTACTGATACAAAGTCGAATTAAGCATGGGAAGAACTTGAAAGGGAGGAAGGGGGCTTGTGCAGATGACTAAGGTGCAATCCCGTGCTCGACTGGGAAACTCTTAGCCGTGATTAGCCTCCTGTCAGCGGAAGGAAGAGAGGCTGAAGAGACGGACGGAGCACTTAGGTCACCCGTGGCACTGGGAAACTGCGTGCAACGCTCGGCACAGCCCAGCAGCCTGGCTGCACACCCGCTGGGACTCGATTCTACCCCTGTCCAACAGAAAGTCATGGCAGCCTGAACCACTGCATGGTATCGGTCAATAGGTTTGGGGCTGGTAAAACCTTGTCCCTATGTCCTAAGGGTGGAAAGCGGCAGGTTTTTCCTTCTGCTGTCCCTGTGGATAGGTGTGGGACAGCTCTGGTCAGGAGCTGGCTACTTCCTCCTGACTCATGGGGGCAGGTGCCACCCATTTCCCGGTCAGAAAGAAAGGGATTGATCTGCCTCCCAACAATTAGCCCTGCTGACAGACCATACTAGTAAAGAAAAATGGATCCTCTTCCTCCTACTGACCCTCAGAAGAGGCCAGGATTGCAGAGAGTAGGCTGGGCTCCAATGCACGGGGAGCAGGGCTCAGGGCAAGGGTTCCTGGGGCTGCCCCTTCCCCAGCCCAGGACCCTGCTCCAGCTGTCTCCCCACAATGCTGAGCCCCAGTGAAACTCCCTCTTAAAAACTAGGGCCCACAGGCCAGCTGATCTATTTGTGGAAGTTATCTGTCCTGCAGTACATATTTATACTCTTTAAAATGTGTTTATTATTTTTCCTGGTTCTTCCTTGGTAAAGCCCCTGTGAGGTTTTAGTCCTGAAGCTGACATCATAAGAAAACCCAGCAGTTAATGTGTCTTTCCCCTGTACTTTCACTTTGCTCAAGTCTAAGCAAACTTAGCGTGTCCTAGGGGCAGCTGCAGACTGGCTGAGATTGGATGGTGCCTCTGGAGGTCATCTGGTCCCAACCCCACCCTGCTCAAGCAGAGCTACCTATAGTAGTCTGCCCAGGACATTGCCCAGATGGTTTTTTAATATCTCAAAGAATGGAGTCTCCACAACCTCCCTGGGTAACTTGTGCCAAGTGCTCAGTCACCCTCACAGTAAAAAAGTGTTCCCTGATGTTTGGATGGGGCCTCCCATGTTCCAGTTTGTGCCCATTGCCTCTGGTTCTGCCACAGACCTGTTTTGTTCTCTTTATCCATCCAAATCTTCCATTTGATAGTCTTGCTTTGGGTGACTCAGCTGAAAACAGGGGTGCTCATTCCTGGTGAAGAGGCAACCAAAGTGGCAGCAGCTCAGTAGAAACCAGTCTGTTACTTAGGGGATAGTCCCCTCCTTGGAGAAAAACTGCAAAATACTTCACTTTTCCCAACTCCCAGTTCTCTCATTTACTTTCAATCCTGGAGGGAAAAAAGCCTTTGTATTAAAATGAAGATTAGCAATTTATTTTTCTGTTACCTTTGCATATTTGCCTGTCAATGACTTAACAAAGCTGATCCCCTCCTGATTTTTCTCCCTGCCTGCCACCACAGGCTACAGGTGGGCAGTAGATTTCCATGGGTGCCAAAGGAGAGCCTGCTTTCCAATGTGGAGCATGTTACAGCTTCTGGGAACGTGTTTTGGGAAAAAAAAAACAGTACTTAGTAATACATGTCTGTTTAAATGCATCCTCAAACGTGGTGGCAAAGCCCTTTTGTGAGCCCCAGCACCAGGAGGAACTCGGCAGGGCAGGGAAAGCAGCTTTTGCTCCATACTAGGAGGTCAAGCTTCACTCAGGAGCTGGTCCCTTGACTGGATTGTTTATAGTCTGAGTTGCTATTTTATACTTTTTGCATAAACTTTCCAAGTCTAATTGGGGAAAGCTATCAATTAGTGGTTCACCTCAGTCCCAAATGTTCACTGTTCACAGCAGCCTGGAAGAATGAAAACAAACAAGGACACATCTGAGAAAAAGACACTGAATTGTATCAATCTTTCTGACTTGATACCTTCTACAGATAAAGCATCCAACATAGAAAACAGAACATGGGGAATGTGCTTACCTGGCCCAAGCCCACACAAATCACAATTTTCTGGGAAAACACTGTGTTTTCCCATTAAAAAGAAGCAGTGGTTACAATCAGCCAGGCTCGTCTCAGCGGCAGGTCTGCTTTACTGGAACAGGAACAATGATATTAAGAAGCAATTGGGTTTGGCTGGTCATTAGTGGGATGCATAAAATGAAAAAAAACAAGAAGCAGAAATGCCATAGCCAGTTATCTACTTCCTTTCGAGGCTACAGGCAAGAATATCACTGAGGAGGCTACCACAGGGCTGCAGCAACACTACAGGGAGGACATTTTGGGCCTAGCAGTAGGATAAAGTTCCAGCAGTAAAATCCATACAGTTGCCCAGAAAAGCAGCCTAAGAAGAAAATGGTACAAAGGAGAGATTGCAGGTTCTTTGGCTGTAACTATTACGTCCATGCTATGTGCACAGCTGTGGGAATGGCACACATTTGTAGTTTATATGAATTGGTGGTGGCAACGCCTAAACTCGCTGGAAGTGTAATGCTGGTGTGGTTGTTTTAACTCCACACTCCTGACTTTCAAATAACCCAAAGTTTTCCACCAACAATCCTGGGGTGAGGTTGAAGGAAGCAGTAAATAAATCCTTTCGAAACTCACACCTTTTATAAGCAGCCACTGAGGTGTGGCGTTCCTTATGCTTGTGTGACATGGCTGCCAAAAATCCCTGGCGTCACCTCAGCCATTTCACAGGAGATACCTGTGATGGGCCCAGAGGTGGGGGGTGGCAGGGAAAGGAGGTGCAGGCAGGGCTGGGGGAGAGCTGGTGTGAGGGCAGAGCCTGGAGCAACCACAGAAAGCAAAACCATATCCATGTGAACAAGGAGCAAAGGACCAAAACCAGGCAGGGAAGTCACCCAGTTGGCTGCATCTGCATGTTGGGAAGCACGAGGGAGAAATAACCACAAACATCCTTTTTTTGCAAGGCACGTGGCTGAGTGATGGAGAACTCAAGCATGGGCCAAGGCAGGGAAATTCATGTTGCGTATGACATCATCTGCAATGGGCTTTGTTGGCCTCCCAAAGCCCACTCAGACTCAAATGAGGGTCACCCCCCAGAGAGCTTTGGAGCAAGCCCTGCAAAGCCCCACCAAAGCAGTGGTGCTGTTGCCCTCTGAGGGAATGTGAGTTTGGACATCAGAAAGCTGGGTTCCAGTTTGGGAGCACAAAAGGGACACAGAGACCCTTGTCAAGGAGCGCAGCTTGGCCCTGGTGTGTATGCCAAACACTCCCAGGCCTGTGCCCAAAATACCCCACCTGATGGTGCACTTCACCACACAGTTTCAGCAGTGCTTAGGGTGGTCCCTGCTCTGCTGCCATTTTAGAGATTAAAAGAAGTGGGGCTCCTGCCAGCCCCCAAGCACAACCACCCTAGCAGACCCCCTGGGTGGCGGCTGTACAGTGATCACCCTTGGTCCAGGCAAACTAAGTCCTCCAGGTATGTCCTTCAGCATTAGGACTTTTCTCATGTTCTACATGATATAGTTTTTAAGCTGGATCTAATTCAGAACCTGGCTCTGCTCCAAGTGTGTGGTAGGACCAGCAGCCCTCAAGAGGTCCTCCCAACCTAAATTGTTTTATGTGCCTGTGACCAGCTCTAACCACACCTGGAAGCCAGCCTTTGGAGCTGCAACAACCACCGCTCTCCAGCCTTTTGGTCATGTTGCGACTCTGCCACCCTTCTAATCTATCCACAGCAAAAATTTAAAAAAGGGTCTCCAAAAAAATATCCCTGGTCGGGAAAGAGAAAAATATCCCTGGTCGGGAAAATGCCCTTTCCTGAAGGAGACCACAGGGTGTTGCTGAGGGCGGGAGAGGCAGGAAGACACAGAACTGCAGACTCACAGCTGACCTGACCCACTGCCCAGGGGACAATTATGGGTTGAAGCCTTAAAATGCCAGAGCTGTGGCTTGGGTGAGAGACAAAGCTGAGGTGCTGTGCAGTATCAGGCCCCTTAGGTGTTGAGAGCAGGCCCTTTAAGAGGGGTTGCTGGGAGAGCACAGATGCAAATGAGTGGAAGTAAGTATAGTGAAAGTGAAACTGGGTGTAGGAAGCAGCAAATGACATAAGGGTTGTAGCCAATGATGGGGAAACTTTAGGCGAGTGGAAAGTGCGTGAAAAGCTCGTGGACAATATCCCTCTCCCTATCCGAAATGTAGTGCTTAGCGAATGAGGACCTGTGACTTTGATTCAAACGTGGTTCTGCCTTCTGACTGGATTGTACTGCTTTCTGGTTGGAGAGCTTTCTGAATAAAGCTGAAGCTGATCTACCAATCATCTGGATTGCGTCTGGCTTCACTGCTCTTGGCCGCGGCACTTAGGCAGCAGTGTCCCCAGGGCCTCTGCCCTGTACCAGGAGTGGCAGCTGTGCGTTGATGAGGAGGGCAAAGAAATCCCCCTCACGCCAACTCTGAACTGCAATGTTATGAGTCCTTGGCTGTGTGACTCAGCCTTTGCTGAGAGCTGCTCTCACAAACACGACCCTTGGAATAAAGCAATCATTACCTTTTCTTTTTTCCTCGAGGAAGTGCCAGATTTCCGATTTTTGCTATAAACTTCCTCATTCTCAGCACAACCCTGCTGTGGCTGCTGCATGGCTCGTACTCGCTTGTGAACAGGACAAGGACACATGCAGTCCTCAATGCAGGCGGGTTTGGGTGCCACATGGTCACATCCCCAGCACATGCAGGCAGCCAGGGCTGGGTGACAAGCAGGGGACAGCCTGCAGGCTCCCTGGGGCCACCACCTCCCCATCACCCAGTGCCCTGAGACGGTGATGGAGGATGGGAACAGCCAGAGGGAAGGTGTGAGCTCGTGCCCTTGGTGACTCCCAACTTACACACCAACAACAGCTAGGCAGGAGGATGCAATTTGGCGCATCTTCCTCCAAGGCTAGCATGCCATGGCACAGGCAGCCAGGAAATCCTCCCATCTACTGGCATGGAGACCTTGTTGCCTGTGGTGATGGAGGTCTTCTGCTTTCCAGGCCCATCAGGCCAGGTCTTTTCAGGCTCCCAGTTCCCTCAGTTGTTGGTGTTGAACAAGAACAAGAGCTGCACCCCAGCGGGACATCAGGGCTGCCAAAAGCCGTGGCTCCAGCTCCCTGTGCTCACTGGCCCCACAGCTCTGGCACAGAGTTGGGCATATGGTGCTTTCCCCTGGCCCGGGGTCACCTCTGCAGCAAGGATTGTCCACCATAGACACAGAAGCATCTAGGTTGGAAGAGACCTTAGGACCATCAAGTCCAACTATTAACCTAACGATACTGAGTCCACCACTAAATCATGTCCCTCAGCACTACATCTACATCTTTTAAATACCTCCAGGGATGGCAACTAAACCACTTCTCCAGGCAGCCTGTTCCAATGCTTGATAACTCTTGCAGTGAAGAAATTTTTCCTAATATCCAATCTGAACCTCCCCTGGTGCATCTTGAAGCTGTTTCCTCTTGTCCTGTCGCCTGTGACTTGGGAGAAGAGATCGAACCCCACTTCGCTACAACCTCCTTTCAAGTAGTTGTAGAGAGTGATAAGGTCTCCTCAGCCTCCTTTTCTCCAGGTCAGACAACCCCCAGCTCCCTCAGCTGCTCCTCATCAAACTTGTGCCCTAGACCCCTCACCAGCTTGGCTGCCCTTCTCTGGACTCACTCCAGAATCTCAATGTCTTTCTTGTAGTGAGGGGCCCAAAATGAGACACAGTACTCAAGGCCTCAGCAGTGCTAAGCATAGGGGCATGATCACTTCCATAGTCTTGCTGGCCACACCATTTCTGATACAAGCCAGAATGCTACTGGCCTTCTTGGCCACCTGGGCACACTGTTGGCTCATATTCAGCCAGCAGTTGACCAACATCCCCGGGTCCTTTTCTGTCAGGTGGATCTCCAGCCACTCTTCCCCAAGCCTGTAACACTGCTGGGGCTTCCCCTATCCCACAGCCACGTGGAGAGTGGTCCTCCCCTGACGTATGCAAAACCTGTAACTGAACACAAGGATTTGTGGAGTGAAGAAGAGTGCAACAGAGAGGGAAAACAATCAGGAAATGTCAATGGAGTATTTTAAAACACTGTGCATTAGGCTCACCCTGCTCTCAGACCTTCCAGTACAACAGCCAAATTCCAGATCCCTGGTGGCTTTTGCCCGTGACCCTCACATAGGGAAATAAACCAGAAAAATACATTTGTGGAGTCAGGAGAACCTGCTGGCAGGCGTGGGGCAGGCAAACCCTTAGAACAGTGTTGGTGGCATCCCAAGCCTGAGCAGTGTCTGTAGAGCAGGATCTGTCCTGCACCCTGGGGAGCAGAGGGGGGGAAGTGGCGCAGGAGCCACATCCAGGCAGCACCCAGTATCTGTGCTTTGCTTCCTCTCCCGCTCCTGTGGAAGGAAACCTCAATGGCACTGCAAGGACCGTAATTGCATTAGCAATTCTCACAGTAACACAAACGCCCGTTAATCAGGACGGTGATACGGCCACAGAGTAAACATTTTAGCAATGTTCCGTTGCGCGTGTCCTTTGATAGCGAGTGGATTTTCCCTCTAGAAGGGCAAGCCTGCTATCAAACTTAGGGAAATAAGCAGTTTAGAAGAAAGATAAAACCCTTTTGCAAATTTGCGAGCCTACGTGTGGTATTCCTATCTTGCAATTCTCAAATTCCTTAGATATTTAAATATCTAGACCTTTTGCTTTGTTCCTGTGCTCTTTCATCTTTCTCCACTAAGTTCATTCATTTTCAGCCACAACAAACGAAGCCAGTAGGCCACAAAAGCTGTTGTGGGAACTCAGGAGAGCATTGATCCTATGGACTGGTTTTTCAGCCAAAGAAGAAAACGGCCAATTACAGCAGAGAACAGCAGTCAAAGGTATCAAAGAATCACAGAATCTCAGGGATTGGAAGGGACCTTGAAAGATCCTCTAGTCCAATCCCCCTGCCGGAGCAGGAACACCTAGAGCAGGTCACACAGGAATGCGTCCAGGTGAGTTTTGAATGTCTCCAGAGAAGGAGACTCCTTATGTAGAATAAAATGGAGGTTCTTCTGTGTTAATTACTTCCTGTGCCTGATTTTCCCTCACTTTTAGAGAGGAAATTATGACAATACTATAAGCTCCACAACCAAAGGTCCTGTTCAAATGCCTCCCTCGGAGTCCTCCCTATAATGGTAATTTAAAAGTCCCTTTTTCACTGAAACACTAACTCTCAACAAGTCTTGAAAATACAGTAAAGTTTCTTGGGCTCCTTCGACACGCACACCAGCTGCAGAGACTACTCTGGTGGGGAGAAGGGGCTAGCAACACATCGGGGTTTTGTCATGGAAAACCAGTTACTTGCGGTCATGGATGCGCCATGGGGTTTAACAAGCGAGATCCAGAGTGCACGGATACTTAGAGGGACTGTGTTATTTTCACTTTGTCTCCTCTGCTAGAGAATACTCTCCTGGTATCAAAGACATAAAATCAAATGGCCAAAAGCCAGCGCTGACTTCAGTTATTTACAGGACTAGGAGCTCCCAGAACAAACTCCTTGAAATCATCCTAATCTAAGATGAAAGCTCTATTTGTAAGAGGGATTCAGTTGGATATTTTCAAGCCTTCATTACAACTGATCCAAAATCTCTGGGAAGCTTCCTGCCAAGGCCACTAATCTCAAGGTAGTTATGACTAAACTAAAGTAACTAAAAAAAATAAAGCCACTTTCAAATGACAAGGAGCAGGCAAGTAAGTGACAACAAAGAAGCGCCGCTAGGTGAGGTCACGTTGAAACCCCTGATCCTGTAGCAGATCTCCACCTCTGGAGCTTCTGGTCCTCTCGGGGATCTCCCTCCCAGGTCAGCATAAAGAAAGCCATGTGGTTCTTCACCAAAATCCATGAGATTTGGGGGGGCAGGAAATGTCACAAGCAGCAGAGGAGACAGCCATCTCTGGAGGAATTTCATTTGGGAACCTCCAGGTTATAACCTCACCCTGAAGACGACATGTGCCAGGCTTATAAACGGGGTGATTTATTTTTATTCCTGGCTGCCAAAGGGACGTAAATATTTTAGAGCATTGCTGGAAAAGAGGGAAACAAAGGTGCTAAGTCACAATTACTTTTCTGAACTGGTTTGGAAATTTGGGCCCTTAGACAGTATCCATATGTACCCCTGTGAAGCCCATTAAGGAGAGCATCATAAGAGAGGGGAAAGAAGGGAGAGGCTTTCTGTCTGTGTAAGTCCCCTTAAAAGCCACAGCAGCATCTCTGGCAACTTGGGCCTCTTACAACTGGTGTGACGGATCAGGAGCTGGAGCTTGGTGACTAATAGCTTTTATTATAAATAAATGAACTTTATGATTTTATAATGATTTTGCTGAGCGCTGCCAATCCCAGTAATGGACTGAGAAGATTCGTCATATCTCTGTGGGTTGCAAGGATGCTGGCAGTATTACAAAATTAAGTATTTCCAGATTTTCTTTACTCCACCCTGTGAGGATGGCAAAGGAGTGCATCAAGAAAAAATAAAAAAAGCCATCAGCTATAGAAATGCTTAAAAACCTCCAAAGAATGGTACAGGATGCTGATTTTCATCTGACGGTGCTAGAACAAGGTATTCTTTGAAAACTTGCTCTATTTTCTTGATAGATTGAAATAATTCCAAGTAGTTTTAAAATAGATGTGAACTTTTGCAACTTAGAAAAATACCATATATTGATTTTTTTTTTTCTTTTAAAAAACATGTTACTGTAAAGTTGACATTCCAAAAAATACTACCAGACACAGAGCTTCCCTAAAGGTAAAAGAATCTGTGATTGGAGTAAACCCACCATTAATAGTTAAGGATATTAATTCTCTTTCGGGTATTCAGTCTTCCAGCTGTGAGTTTAACAAACGCTTCCGTTTAACTTGATCGGTGTCTCTTCAGCCACACTAACACTTAATGATTTTTTCATTGTGATGGAGGAAAACAACTAGCAAAACGCTTTCTTTTTGTTGTTTCACAATGACTCAAACAAGCAGAGAGATTTCAGTCGGCACTATTCATAGAATCACAGAATCATTCAGGCTGGAAGAGACCCTTGGGGTCATCGAGTCCAACCATCAGCCCCACTGTACAAGTTCTCCCCTACACCAGATCCCTCAACACCACATCCAATCTACTCTTAAACCTTATTGAGGTTTGTGAATCTGGAGAACCACAGCCAGGTATTTGCCACTGACAGTCACTGACCACAGAATTTCCTTCCATCTCGTTGCACTGGTGGGTCTGGCAAGGCAGGAGACTTCTGGCTGATAGTATCTCAGACGCTTGTGTTTTCAAGTGTCTCTGCCCCTAAACCCTCCTGACATGAGGACTAGGGCATGAATAAGACAAAAAAACTATCAATGATAAATGTCAACTGTGGGTGTAAATTCAGACAGCAAACATAACCCATCTGACTTCCAGAGCTGCTGAGCATCCCTAGCACCACAGTGCCACAACGTGGCACCTGCAACAACTATTTCACATTAAAATTTGACATATACTATATGCTGATGAGCGACTGCCTGTTTTTAGGACTGATGAAGTTTGTGAACATGATCTGGTTTGGCTCAGGTGGAAAGGAAGCAGACATGCACAGGGGCAACTTGGTACCCCGAGGAACATTGCAAACAACAAACCCAAGGTCCTTGGCTTGCCTTCCTGCACTGCAGAACTGAGAACGTGGGTGTTCTCATCTCCCTGATGCCTTAAGGACAACTGCTTTGGGGTGTCAATCAAGACATCATTTTAACTCTTGGCTGTAAGTAACCACATTGGTTCATTTTTATTTATTTTTTTAACATTCACTGATCCTCACATAGAATTTTCAGGGCACCCTGACTTTCCCCTCCTCAGCAAGCCAGCGAGGAGGCACATCTGCCTCCATAGAAAAGCATCTCCTTTTAAGCAGACATGAGTCTAAACACGTAAAACTTGAACACCTTGTCTCTAAACATTGCTATCTACCTAGGCAATTCTAGAGATTGAGTTATCAGTTAGTCGTATAGCGTGCCAAATCAGAATCCTCTCAACAACCCACAAAATTGCTTCATGTCTACTTGCATTTCCTTTGCTAGTCTTGAACCCAGAACTGAACCCAGAACTACATTTTAGAAACAGTGACAGGATCCTAGACATCAAGCATATAGTGGACATACAAACATAAAAATCACTAGTACTCACTGGATTAGCCTGGGAAAACTGATTTCTTATAAAACAAGTCATTTTCTATGGCCTGTACCATCTAAAATGAATGCAAGAGTCAGGAAGAGAGTATAAAGACCACTCAAAACAATACCAAACATTCTATACCATAATTACTAGATATAATACCTATGAAATAGTTTATTATTTCAATACCAAATTACAAGTTTCTAATAAAATAAACTTCAACAGGACGGATTCTAATCTTTGCCAAGACAAGTGCCGCCACAGTTACACTGAAATGTAAACTTTTATTGAAAACCTAAGGTTGAAACAGGCACTTGCTACAGAAGAGACAATTCCAGCTCTAGTCAGAAGAATCTACTGCACACAGCGCAGCTCCTCGCTGCAAACAAGTGTATCAACCAAACAACTCAAAGAGGCAAAACAGTGTTTGCAGAGCTTCATCTTGGACCCCATTTGATGTCTTTTACACCATGAAATTGCCTTTTCAAAGCATGGCTGTCTGCCCACTCAGCATTTAGAAACGAGTCGTCATCATCCTCTTCTAGTTTCTGTAAACGGAACCAACAGGTTAAGGAGGCAGTAACAACTGTAACCTGGGGGTTAGTCTCTACAACAGCACGGCTCACATATGCTAAAAAGACACTGTCACCTTAAGTTCCTCCTGCTTTCTGTAGTAATACAGCATCATCTGTTTTTGCTCTTCATGACTAATCAGAGGTTCACGCCCTGGAGCTCCTTGTCCTTTCTGAAAGGGAAACCATAAATTTTATTTATGATGGCATTTGCGGTACAAAAGAGAAGCTGCTGCACAAAGATAGCAAAAACTTTCTTCAGACAATAGGATTTTGCAAATTTAATAAGGTCCCTCGGGACAGGAGCATAAATGTTGAGAAACCTCTGCTGCATTTAAGTGAGAATTATTCTTTCATCCCAGCATCTGAATCATGCTGTCAATTTTGTGAGCATCAATGGAAGCTGCAAACAGGATCGAGTCTATTTTACTTAAGCTTCCTCTCTAAAAGACATAATAAATCTCTGTGGTTTAAGGCCGTTCTGGATATCTCAGGATAGGCCCATCCATCTTTAGCTCCCCTGCTAACCCAGACTCACGATGGCATATGACTAAGTAAAGCAGAGAAGGCGGGCAGTTACAAAACACTACAAAGAAAAGAAGTTTTATTTGTTACTCCAAATAAAAGAACTTTTTTTTTTTTTCCAGGTCTCTTGTCCTCATGGAAGAAATGCTGCACACAGCAGAAAATAGACGATGACAGCTATTGTCAACAACAGCAAACAGAACTGCTTGAATAGAGACGGTGAATCCTTTCTGAAACAAAAAGGGTCTGAGGTGGTTTAAATTAACTCTCCAACACAAGAATGCAGGCATCTCTCATCAGACAGAAAACCACCATACTTCTTGCATTCTCCAAAGAGGTCCACCAACTAATTAAACAGTATGACAACTTTCCTGGGGGCCTACATTTCAATGGCTGTTGAGTTGTCGCACAATTTTTCAGTCACCTTGACAGGAGAGAAAAAAGCAATTCAGGTCTTTTAAATGACAAACACATAAATCACTTGGCTTCTCTTTGAGTAATTGTACTACAGACACCTGCAGATAATAAGACCTGCTGTAACCATTAATGCATTCTGTGGCAAAGAAGCTCTCACTGACATGGAAGGAAGAGCATGGCAGCTCCAGAGTAATTCTGAGCTACGGGTAAGTACTCTGAGACATTTGACATTTACAAAAGCACCCTCTGAATGTGGCTTTATATAGTGAGACAGATAAATACACACACAAACATGGTGAGCACCTTCTGACAAAGTTCTGAAAAGGAACTGTAGCACCAAACATTCTTTGCTTGAGTATGGCATTCTCACCAGAGATGAACACAACTGCATAGTTAGTACTAAAATCACTTTGTCCAAAAAATAATCAACGGTGCGAGTAGCCTGGTGCTAATTCTGATATTGCAAGAACATAAAACCACTGCATCAGATGTCACTATACAATTAGTAACTGGCTTTTTCTGAAGCATCAGGACCATAACTGAGGGGCAGCCAGAGGTCTTTGCCTCATTTTGGCTCATTACTCCGGAGGATGACTCATAGAATCATTCAGGCTGGAAGAGCCCCTTGGGATCACTGAGTCCAACCATCAGCCCTACTCTATGAAGTTTTCCCCTACACCATATTCCCCAACACCACATCTAATCTACTCTTAAACACATTCAGGGATGGTGACTCCACCACCTCCCTGGGCAGCCCATTCCACTGACTGACCACTCCTGGGAAGAATTTTTTCCTAATGACCAGCCTAACCCTACCCTGCTGCAGCTTGAAGCCATTCCCTCTTTTCTATCACTAATTACCTGTGAGAAGAGACCAGCATCAACCTCTCTACAATGCCCTTTCAAGCAGTTGTAGAGAGTGATGAGGTCTCCCCTCAGCCTTCTCTTCCACAAACTAATCAATCCCAGCTCCCTCAATTGTTCCTCGTAAGATCTATGCTCCAGGCCCTTCACCAGTTTTGCTGCCCTCCTCTGCACTCGCTCCAGCACCTTGATATCTCTCTTGTGTTGAGGTGCCCAGAACTGGACGCAATCAATACTCACGGTGTGGCCTCACCACTGCTGAGTACAGGGGGACAATCACCTCCCTGCTTCTGCTGGTCACACTATTTCTAATAGAAGCCAGGGTGCCATTGGCCTTCTTGGCCACCTGGGCACACTGCTGGCTCATATTCCCCCAGGTCCTTTTCCGCCAGGCAGCTCTCCAGCCACACTTCTCCAAGCCTGTAGCGATGCATGGGGTTGGTGTGGCCCAAGTGCAGGACCTGGCACTTGGCCTTGCTGAAGCTCACGCCATTAACATCAGCCCATTGATCCAATCTATCCAAGTCTCATCAGACCCATGTTCATAATTAATGCAGAAAGTCTCGTATTCTTCATCACATCTGACAACTGGAAAGCCTCATTTCTTTAGAAAAAGCTCAGCCTGAAAGCTTTAGGGGAGCTGCAGCTGAGAATGCCACTGAGTGGTGCGGGCCCAGCAGCTTGTTTTTTCTTCTAGCACTCAGTGAGTTCTCAGAGAACACTTTGGGAGAGTGTAAGTTCAGGCTCTGAAACCAACTGAAAAGCCAGTTGCTGTTTTTTAAACTTTTCTTTTGGTAATTAATCTATCTTTAAATATCTCTGTGCTGTACTTCAGAAGAGTGCTATGCAGCAAGTAATAGCAACCACATTATTTAACTGACAGGCAAAGGAATTACAAAAGAAAAACATATATATATAAAATATAATAAATTAAAACCTTAAAATAGATCTACAGACAATTCTTTTCTACAGAGAATTTGACAGCCAAAGGTGAAAAATTTGTAAAGAAATCTCCCAGCAATACTTACTTTCTGTATCTTGACAATGATGGTTGTTTTCTCATTTTTGCCTACATAATCAGAGAGCAACTTTGTTTCTTTCAACTCCTTTCCTGCCCACCATAATTGTGCTTCTGATTCCTCTATAACTTCAAGTCCAGCCTGTGACAAAACCAAAACAAAACAAAACAAACAAGGGTGTTGGTTTTTCACTTTTTTTCAAAACCAGGAAATTTTTTCTGGGAAAAGTCTGGAATTCTTAACAGAAAGCCAATATAATTCACCTGATTTTATACTATGCTTCTGCTATATTTTTCTCCTCATTAATCTACAGCATCTGATTTTCCTATGTCCATGGGATACACATGGCTTTGAAATGCTTAAATCCACTGCAGAGACCTTCTCAAACTTGGCTGTGGGCTGCTACTAGAGGAAACGATCCCTAAAACTTACCAGGTATTTATTTGTTCACAGCAGAGTGGTGATAAGGCTGGGGAACCTTGCATCCCATCTGAAATATGGAGTGGGACAGCTTGGTGGGAATGCGTGTCCCGCCCCTCACTCCCAGAAAAAGTCTCCCAGCTAATTAATTAGTTTCCTCCCTGTTTGAGGGCCTGTTGAAGAAAACCTCTCTGCCACCTTGTTGTTTAGTCTGAGTATTCAGGAAGGACTACACAGCAGATGGACATCCTTTAAGGAAAAATCAACACTGGAAAATAATTGTTTTCACAAGGCTGGAAAGGGAGATGGGGGCAAATTGAGGCCGGACTTGGGATAATGGATGAAAAAGCCAGGCTGGATGGGGCCTTTGAACAACCCGATCTGGTGGGAGGTGTCCCTGCCCAGGGCATTGGAACTCAATGATCTTTATGGTCCCTTCCAACTCTACCCATTCTATGATTTTCATTCATATTCCATTCAATCTTCAGCTAACGTAAACACTTTGAGTAACACATTCTCAATACTGGCTTTAGAAAGAAATGACAAGCTATTTAAAATGGATCCAGGACTTACCTGAACTCAACTTTGTATGTAACATTTGAAATAAACTTAAGAAATCTTATTTCTAGTTAAGCTATTGGTGGCTTTTACAAAGTATCAGACAAAATTATTAAACAAAATCTGTCGTACCAATAGTAAAAACCCCTCTAATTGATAAAACAGAGAATGGCTTAGCACATATTTAACCCAGGCACTACCTATAATTCAAATACATTACTGCATACATGAGTTCCCGACAAGTCTTCTTTATCTTCAAACTCCATCCGAATTGGGTCATGTGGAGGCAATCCCATTGGATACACAATCATCACGGCCCCTCGGAGCTGGTCCAATGCATCTTTCACCATCTCCATATTAACGCACACATTGGCCTGAACTTGTTTCTGAAACACAGGCAGGGATTGTTGGCAATTTTAAAACAACATGCAGAAAGGCTTTACTTTGTAGGCAGTTCAAAGGTAACAGCGGGATATTGGCACAAAGGTAACTGGCTGTGCAAAGATATTAGGGGCACAAACGTTCTCAATTGCATGTCAACTTCTGAATACATCACTACATTTTTGCCCCCTCCATTTATCTCACTTACACTTGGAGGGGGGGGATAAAATAAAAATCTTCCCTACATTGTGGAGGAGCTATGCAGTAACAAATGTCTGTGGAATACAGGCATTGAAACAAGCACACATGCGACCACAGAAACTGTATAGGGAGTCTCCCGTTCCAAGTACTTGTGATTCATGACTAAGAATTCAAACAGCAGAATTCAAGTGAAGGCTAGAGAAGGGGCCTAAAACTTGAGGAAAAAAATAGAGCACATGTGAGCAGAAGAGTAAAGATTGGCATATTACATGCCTTATGCAGAGAACTCTAAGATCAAATACTTGACACCATTCCAAAATCTACTGCAACAAATAGAGGAAAAACAAGATGCATCTGGAAGAGAAGAAAAAGTTTTTCTGTGTGCTTAACAGTTCCAATATTTTAAGTAACAAGATTTATAAAAAAGAGTAAGAGAATGTTGCCTCCTTGTGGACATTTTTAAACTAGTTAACTGGCAAGTAATTGCCTTCTCCATCTCAGATGAACAGCTTTTTTTAAAAACAAAACAACACATATGTATATTTCTTAATTTCAACATTATAAAGCGATGAACCTCACAAACCACTTCACTAACTACCCTTAATTTCATTCACCAGTGAATGGCAGCAATTTCTGGATTAACTCACATGCAGTGTAGTGGGGCCTGTTCTCTTCAATATCTTTATCAGTGATCTAGCCAAGGGGATTGAGTTACCCCTCAGTAAATTTGCAAACACCACCAAGTTGGGCGGGAGCATTAATCTGACTGAGGGTTGAAAGGCTCTGCTGAGGGATCTGGACAGGCTGGATTGATGGGTTGGGGCCAGCTGTATGAGGTTCAACAAGGCTAAGTGCAGGGTCCTACACTTGGGTTAAGACAAGCCCATGAAGTGCTACAGGCTTGGGGAAGAGTGGCTGGAGAGCTGCATGGCAGAAAAGGATCTGTGGCTGTTGGTTGGCCGAATATGAGCCAGCAGTGTGTCCAAGTGACCAAGAAGGCCAACAGCATCCTGGCCTGTATCAGGAACAGTGTAGCCAGCAGGAGTAGGGAAGTGATTGTTCCCCTGTACTCAGTGCTGGTGAGGTCCCACCTTGAGTACTGTGTTCAGTTTTGGTCCCCTTACTACAAAAAAGACATGGAGGTGGTGGACCGGGTCCAGAGAAGGGCAACAAAGATGGTAAGTGGTCTGGAGAACAAGTCTTATGAGGAGCTGGGGTTGTTTAGCTTGGAGAAGAGTGCTGAGGGCAGACCTTATTGCTCTCTACAACTACCTGAAAGGGGGCTGTAGTGAGGCGGGGGTCAGCTTCTCCCAAGTCACAGGCAATAGGACAAGAAGAAATGGCCTCAAGTTGCTCCGGGGCAGGTTCAGATTGGATATTAGGATAAATGTCTTCACTGAAAGGGTTACCAGGCATTGGAAAAGGCTGCTCAGAGAAGTTACCATCCCTGCAGGTATTTAAAAGATGTAGATGTAGAGCTAAGGGACGTGGTTTAGTGGTAACTTGGCAGTGTTAGGTTAACGGTTGCCCATGATGATCTTAAAGGTCTCTTGCAACCTAAATGATTCTATGAATTTTTGCAACCTTTTATTGTAAATGACAACATAGAGATGGAAGTTTCACCTAGGAAGACCTGAAAAGTAGAGATCAGAGCTGAAGATATTTTTGACTCAAGAAGTAAAACTACATATTAGTAATTTCCTCCTTGTTTAGAAATAGAGTTGATGAGATGCAATCCACCAGAAAAAGAAGTCCATCTGGGGAAAATCTTTGCAGTGAAGAAGCGTTAATCTGGAACATCTCTCATTTTCTGTGGATTTTGCTATGACTCAGAACAGTTTGGCTGAAGTTCTGCCTCAATTCACAAAAGGTTTGTTGCACCTCAGTGCACTGGAAGCACTGCCAGGCAACAGGGCAGATCCTCTACTTGCCTCCACAAGGCCTTTGCAAACACTGAGCTGCTTACTCTAAATCACTGATATGACACTATTATCAGCAACAAAGCAGCCAAGAAGGCCAACTGAAGCACACAGCCAAGAATAACATTTCAGAAATGTTACCTATTTGCATAACTGGTGTGAAGCTGTTTTAAAGTTCCACATGTACCAATTCCCAGAATTGTAGGGGTAGGGAGAAGAAAATTCCTTTCAGAGGTTTACCAAAAAAAAACCCCAATCTGATAATAAGTATTTCTTAATTTATGTTTCAAATTCATATGAAATCTGAGACAATAGAGTATTTACAGATTCAGTAAAGCGAGGCTGAGTAATTGATACCATAGTACCATCAGGACATACCCTCACGCTTATCATTAAATACACAAGCACACCGGGACTGAGCATGAGTCCAAGTGCTTGTAAAACCAAGGCCTAATCTAAGAGATTAGAACATATTTTTCAATTAATTATACATAAAACTCAAAAGACTACGTTAATGAGCAAAAGGTATTTTTTCCTTAACAGCATCACTGAATGCTGTTAATTTTTCACCAGAAAACAGGACAAGCATTCACCTAAAGAATGCATCAATAGCAAATTAAGAGCCTGTGGACAAAATTAAATGCGATTTAATCATTCAATGTGGCCGCGGTTGCCAGCATTCACTTGGAGTTTAATATCTGATTTCTTAACTTGTTGAACCAGCTTGCCAAAAGCCATTAAGAAAATCATTAACAGAAATGTCAGCTTTTATTAGACTATTCACATCACTTCGTGATGCTACTCAAAAATTCTCAGTGCTTACACTGAAAAAACTCCATTTTTTCTTAAGCTTCTCAACTATATAGCACCTATTAAGACAGTACCACACGCTTCTTCAGGAAACCTACCTTAGAGATTAATGCCTTGGCTTCCTCTATTGTCTTCTTAATAACTTGCTGCATTTTTTCATTTGGAGCTGAAAATAAGAGAAACATATTTAATAGTCTACACTTACTATAAATAACACCCCACGATAAACCAATGACCTGTCTGGGTTATTCCCTACTGTAAGGAAATCACAAGGGAAGACAGACAATACTAAGTTGCAGTATACCTACCAGTTTGATAGTTCATTGCCATATTTCTTACTAACTTAAGAAACAAAAGAACAAAAGCTTGGGAGAGCTCTCCTGGGAGAGACAAACTTACTTTTCCACACAGACATTTGACCAGTATTTGGGACAAAAGTACTGAGTAGAAAGCAACAGCTGTAATTTCATCCTCACCAAAGCAAGACTCTCTTTCCCATGTCATACTTATGACTATGGTGGGCTGTGGTGGCAAATGTGCATAAAAGGGGACAAGAGCTTGGAGTTTTCTGACTTTTTTTCCAATTAAGATTTAAATCTAAAAGCAAATACAGATTTGCAAATACAATGTGTATTTCATATTATAGTTATCTATTCTACTTGTTAAAAAAGCCTCTCCTCAAAAACAAAAACCCAATTAAATCATATTCATTCACAGCTGAACATTTAAATACATCGCTGGATGGTATTTAGTTTGGCCCACCTTTACATGCTGTTCAATATTGTAACTTTGGTCATATTACAAAGGTGTCATCCCACCAACAAATAAATGCCCAAGGACAACTACAAGTAAAAGTGATACTGTCCTTATGCTACAGTTGCTTGCAAGTTGTTACTGTAAAGCCCCACACCGGGCTGTCCCTGCATGCCTATGTATGAGACACTGAGAACACCATTAGGAGGGAAAACACTTAGCTATAATATAAGTTCTTTATCTAGTTCAGCAAAGACTTAAATTTTACTGGGCAATGCATTGTGTTAGAAGAATTATTTTCCCCAGAAATATGACACTGGGAGTAAGCTGTTTGTGTATGACAAGATTAAGTTATTCAAATATTCCTCCTTAACTGAGCTGCCCTGCAATCATCGTCGAAAGGGCTGCTGACCTGACAAGGCCTGCGGTGCTGTCGGGACTACAAGGACAGACAGCAAGAAGACAGTTGCCATCTCTCCCAGGCAATCAGTCCTCATGCTCTTGACTGTAAAGTGGGGCTCCATACACGTACCAAGTGCTAAGGCAAAACCACTTGGCTGGAGTTGCAGAAAGAAAAAGTGACAGGAGTGAGTTCAGAAAGCCCGAGTCACAGCGATTAAGAAAAAAGGAGAAATGTTACAGAACCAATCTGTTAGTGTGTCTTGGAGTGGCTAGAGAAAAATAGCTCACATATGCAATTACAAATAGAAAATAAACTGGAGTGAAACAGTCAAGGTTGCTAATGATAATTGTTTCCTTATATCTGGAGTTTACTTTCAAGTACTACACTTGCAAAATTAAACAGCATGTGTGCTGAAGAGATACACTACTACTTTGGCTTTAAATCACCATTACATCTCACCCTAATACAAGACAGAAGACTTAAGTAAACTGATAGTTTAGTTGATCTATTGTGTCTGCAGAGAAAGAAACAAACGTTTACAATAGATTTACCGTGTCCATTTCTTCGCCCAATTTCATCTTTCTTGAAGACACTTCCACCGCTTGGTACACACTTTTCTGCCCACTCATCCTTTAACTTCAGTTCTTCGATTTGCTCATCTGTCAGTCCTTGCATATTATAAGGCAAGAAAATACCATGCTCTGCCAGCTCTTCCATCTCTTTAAAGCGTTTGGAGAATAAGATTAAAATTTTGTGTTATTGAGAGCATAAAGTTTACAAAAGCCTTTGATACGCATTGATACAGGGAAAGCCTTACTCTTAGCCATCAGCTTCGAAATAGGTAAGTATATGGAATAAGCAATAAGGTATATAAACACTCATATCTAGACACAGATGGTGTAATTATGTTACAATTAATATATGTCATAAATATATGAAACAGTGTAGCAAATGACAGAGTGCAGGTATGCAAACCTAGATGACACTTGCTGTGTCGTCTTTTTTTGGTATTTCCTTAGCTTTAGCTGACTGCACATACCTTCTTCTAAGTACTTTTGGAAAAGTAACTTTTTTTTTTTTTTTTAAATGGAAAACCATTTCATTGTTACATGCTAATTAATTTCTTTGCAGTTGAAAAAATATGTAACTGGACTACCTGTAGCTTTGTCCGTACCACGTCTAACCTAAAGGGTCAGATTCACACACAGCATGAAATAAAAAATAAAGAAAAGCACCTGTAGTAATTTATGTCTAATCAATTAGCAACCAACCAGGACAATTCTGAGACAGAGAGGTGCAAACGCTGGTTGCCAATGCAGTTTCACACAGCAAGAGCAGGCAGTGTGTGGATGAGCTTTCCTAACCTTGTTATCTAGCCTACCCCATCCGATCCGAGGCCTGCAAGCTACACTCACTACTTTCCCCCAGAACAGCTTAACCAGCTGCCAGTCCACTTCATAGCATCCTTTCCTTGAAAGCCCTCCAGCCTCTTTACCACCACTGTGTTAAGATCAGAACATCCCTCTCACAAAAAAGTACCCTAAGTCCCAGGAAATGGCAATTCTGCTGTGGCTGGGAATACGGGCACCAATGTGAAAACATAAAGGCCAAGATGAAATTAGTAAGTACCGTGGAGTAACAGCAGCAGATCTGTAGAAAGAACGAGGGCTGAAAATAGAGTAAACACGGTGTCTGGGCTTGGGAGGTTTTTTTATTTCAGATTAGCCCCAGTACGGCCTCATAACACTACACACATATTTGCAGCTGCAGCATATCAAGTGCAGACAGGCTGCACCCTTCAGGTCATCTCCTCTGAAGGGAACCTCAGCTGACCTGGCTGACCCACAATGCAAACCAAAGTGGGTCAAACACTAAGGGGACAAACAGTAAATGTTTCATGTTTTTCAAAAGCCACCTCTTGAATTGAGCTAAGGCACTAATTTAGACACATGCAGTGACTCTCCATCACACGGCAAGTGAATGCCGTGCAGCAAGGATTGTATTCCTGTGCTGGGCACACAGCTAGTCACAAACCATTTCTGCAGCTGCCAAGGGAGAGGCCACGCTGCAGTTCAGTCACAAAGCAGATGAGTTTTCTGCCACATACAGTGGGAAGCTTAGAGCCAGACAGTCTCCAAAAAACAAGGACTACTAAAACACCAGAAGGTGGGTTTGGCCGTTTTGGTGGGTATTCACTCTTCTCTGAAATTTAGAGGAGGATGGCTCGCCTGCCTCTAAGCTGGGATTTGAAAAGCATCTCTTCACTTCTGCCAAGTAACCTCCCAGCACCGTCCCTCAGATCCCGGTCTGCGAGCCAGCGGAACACAAACACCCAGGAGATGGAGCAGCGCCCGAGCCCAGGGCCGCCGGGCCACCGCTGTTCCCGAAGGCCGCCCGGTCCTTCGCCTCAACGAGGGAAGCGCTGCCAGGCCCGGGCCAGGCGGCGAGCCCGCTGCGGCGTAGCAGGGGAGAAGCCGGTGCCGGACGGCTAGGGGGTAGGAGGAGGCCGGCGGGCTGGTACCTGAGCAGAGACGCTGCACTTTCAGCCTTCCGTTATAGATGCGGGCGACGAGGGGCGCCAGGTGGGCCAGGCGGGAGCTACCGGCCGCCTCCAGCAAGAACTGGCTCTCGTCGCCGCGCTTCACATGCAGCCGCACCATGGCGAGGCCGGGGCCGGCGGCGGCCGTTAGTGCCGTTACACCCCCGCACCACAGCAACCGCCGCGCGTCCCTGGATACCGGCAGCGGGGAGGGTGGGAGGGGGAAAAGACGGCCCCTGACGCTTCCCGGGCGCCCTTGAGGGCGCGGTGCTGCCCGCCCCTCGCAGCCGCCCGCCCACCTCAGCCCCCAGCGGCCGTACCGCTGGCCTTCCCTACCGCCACTTCCGCTTCCGCCCCTCCCGCTGCCGTCACCAGAGATGCTTAAAGGGCCCGCGGCACCCGTCCCAGCGGCGTTGCCTGAGGGAGGGAGGGAGGAGTAGGGGGGCAGGTGGTCCCCGAGAGACAAAGAGAGGAAAAAGCTAAAACTTCTTAAGGGCAGGTACGTTTATTTCATGAATACACCGCCGCCTTCCGCAGGCTCGGTACGGAAGGTTGTTGTGTGCCGCGGGAAGCCGGCGGGGGTTGGATACCGGCAGCTGCGGGATGGACGGGCGGGCACACGGGTGGGGCGTCTGCGCGCCGCAAAGCGAGAAAACGGTCACTTTTTCACAGAGCCATCTACCACGGGGAACGGGGAATCCACGGAAAGGCGTCGAGCGGTTCTAACTTTAATCCGTAGTCCTTTCAGAACTTCTGCTAGTAGATTTATTTCCGTTACGACACGTTACAGCGGTTAGCGATAGATAGNATACCGAAACACCAACCACACAGATGTGTAGAGCAACAGTTTAAAACAAGGTCATTCACACACCGAAGCACAAAGCCTATAGTACCACGGCTCTTTCAAATGTACAGGTACTGGTTTGTGACCTGAACGGAAAAAAGCACAATATAAAACTCCCTGTCTTCGCTCCTCTATCCAACTGCAGCTCGTGGCTAACCATATGCTGTTGAAAGGAAGAGTGGATTATTTTATAAGTAGTGTTTTGATAGCACTAGAGAATCTAAGAGGAAGTACTGTTGTCCTGTATTTTGCTACTAAGAAATAGAAGGCTAGTGTGTTGTGTTGCAGTCCCTGGTTTTGCCAAACCAGTAAGAGGTGGTTCGCGAGTAAGCCAACGTGTGTAGGCCCCCAAGAGCTGACAACATTGTGACACATCCAGCTTTGGATGACAGTACGCAGCTGCCTATACAAATGATGTCTTAAGACACCACAAATTTTAAGGAGAACTGCAGGGTTTTATAGCATAGGTCACTGGAGCTAAGGAGGGCAGTATTTTAAATTGCCTCACAAGAACAACATCTCATATTTTACGTAATCTCATGTGCGTTTTAGAAAAATCATAGAAGCATAAAGAGTTGTGTTTTTGTAGCAGAATATGTAGAACTGTGACTTGGCCTTCAGTAGCCTCAGAGCAGCACCACACAAAGGATGGTCCCTGCCTCTGGGCGAGGAAGAGCCCCTCAGTTTTAACTGCAGAAGTGACAGAATGATATTGTTCAGCTCAGAGAATTACTGTTCTCCCGTTTACTCTCAGAAGTAAGATTTTAAAAATCTAGTCTACTAGATGGGGAGGATGCTGAGCAGACAGCCCAGTTACCTAAGGTGACTTTCTCCTTCTCATGGTGTTGCAGTGTGGCTGCCAATTCCCTCACTCAGGTCTTTCTACAGGGTGACAAAGTCCTTCTGACCTGCAAAAAGAGGGGTCAGGGACAAGCCAGCTCAACTATGTTTTCCGCAACTGGTAAAGGATGCTTTGTGTGTCAAAACCCAAGGGGAACTTTTTCCCAGAGGCTGGGTGAAAACTTGCTATATCAGTTGTTTCCAATCTGCGGAAAAAGTGTATCTTTAAAATAGTAATGCATAAATGGATGATATGGAACAATTATTCTGAAGTAATGCTAGTGAGTATATGTCACATTAAGATTTAATAGCTGAAATGTACTGACACAGAAGGTGAAATACTGAATATATATTATTACGCAAAGTTTTGTTTGTATCTTGAAATTAAACTATTTTTGTTGTGTCTCAAGTTCAAATATAAGCCTTACAAATATCCATAGCCTCTGTTATAAATTAAACAACTTCTAAACAATACTTGTCAACATTCAAATCTCAATAAACTTTGGCAGCTCTTTGGTAAATACTTATAAATATCAATCAACAAAACAGTAAAAAGGGAGTGGGGAGGCTACCAGCAGGGAACCCCTTCTTCTGAAATTCCACAAAGGGGAACAGAAATGAGAGCTCCCTCAGCAAAAACTATTTCCAGGATTGGGATATTTTAATGAGATTAGTAGCTCATCCTTCTCTTCTCTGTCTATTCAAATACTATTACATAGGGATTTTAATAAATTTCAGGTAATTTTTTGTGCTCTACCATATATACATATGCAAAATTTATACACAAACAATAGTGGCTGTTTATGAGTAGAGATAAGTTTCAGTGCATTTGACAATTAATTATTGCACACAGAGTAATCTCAAATGCCCAATTATTCTACTGGATAAATGCAGCAACAAATGTAACCTCGTATATTCTTGAACATCTATCTTTCTGTAAAATCTTGTGTTGGTGACACCTTAGGTGCCAAAGAAGCGAAGGGATCAGCAGGGGATCTGTTGCTGGTTATTCTTGATGGGATAGGAGGTGCAGGTGGTCTTCTTGCTGGCGTCGTATAGAAGCAATCAGTAGAACTTTTATTCCAGTCATTATCAAAGTTAAAGTCCGAACCAAGAAAAGTATTTTGTTCAGTGCCCAGCAAATCTGGAGATCCAGCTGACTTCCTGGAACTGATTTGCTTAAAATCTGGAACACTTTTAGATGGCTTTAGCTTTGTGTTGAAATTCTCCTCTTCATCATCAAACGTTACCCATCCTTTTGGCTGGACATTTTTTACCATGAGAGATTTACTTCGCAAGCAAAAAGTGTTTTCAGATGCATCAACAGAAAATGCAGGCTTGCTTGTATTACAGCTAGGGGGACTTAGAGAAGGGAAAGGATTGCAAGCGGCATGTCCATGTCCTTCCAGGGAATGTGAAGTGATTTCAGACTCTCGCGTCTCTGTTCTGAATGGGTTTCCAGTATTAGGAGTTCTTTCAGTGAATGGATTTGTGCAGTTCAGTCCAGTGATAAATGGATTTGGAGAGCTGCGCTTATGTTCCTGGGATGCGTTAAAGGTTGGAATAGGAGGCATTGCTGGCATGCAATTGACAGTATTCAAAGTATCA
>VZTM01029246.1:1573-31607 GCA_013400555.1 Jacana jacana | reverse complement strand
CAGTATTCAAAGTATCAGCATTTCTTTGTGTTGCTGAAGGCAACTGTATCAACTCCTTTTGGTTTAAAGTCGGTACGGGTGATGTTCGAACAGATGTCTGCATCTTGGACACAAGCAGCTTAAATGACAAATCTTCAAAAGGGTCACTGTTTAACTGCGTTTCGGGTTTGGTGCCGTGTGTTCCATTTGTTTTACTCTGGAAAGAAAACAAGGTGTTTAGTAATCATGTGGCTGGCTGTTTTAAGATTAGCAACTTGCTAGCAATACTAACTCCTCATTTCATACTCCCCTATGCAAAACAAAAAATAGGAACTCTTGGGCTTGAAGTGAAACTTCAGTACAATTTTCTTGTAACTTGCATAATGCACTTGTACAGAATGATTGGTTCTTTTCTGGAAAACAATAATACTCAACCCCTTTTCTGGAGAAAAGCCTACTAGCTATTAAACACAAATTTCCCCCCTTGTTGGTTGATGCGGTTTGAATCTACTTCATGCAGGTCAGAATCCCAGTCAAAAGCACTGGTGGACATTGTATAAGAAAATCTTGAAGACACTTGGGAAATTATGCTGTATTCTAAACAAGTGATAACCCAGCACAAATATGAAATAAAAAGCTCTAGGTTTTATCGCTTGAGAGTTTATAACGCTGATGTTACAAGCAATATTTGAGCATCACAATGAAAGGAAAAATTAGTGTAATTAGTATATGCACTTCAGACATTTCTATGTAGATATATGCACCTGTAGGCATCTCCAGTGCTTCTTGACATATGAAGGCAGGATTATCAGTTTGTAATATTTTAAAATGGCAAGTTATCATTGTTTAGAATAATACTAAATGGAGAAGACAGAGGTTTTTTCCCCACAGACTTCTCATCTTTTAAAAACAAAATAATTCTTGTTTTTATACATTTCTTCAAACAACAGTGCAGCTTTTAAACCTTGTAAGAACTCTCCAAAAAGGTAGAATTATCTACCTTTGTTCAAGTCATCATGACAGAACAGAGTTTGGAGCTTCCCCGTATTAAATGAATGCAAAGAATTACACTTGAAACAGCTTCTGAGAATTCAAAGTTCACAAAGAGATTTGTCACTTTAACACATCACCTTAATATACCCAGTTAGTTTGGAAATTTAGCATGAAAATTCTGTTAACTAATGTTTTGTTTAACTAGGATGCTAGCTAAAGCTATCAACTAAAATACAATATTATTATAGCCTAACCTCAATCTTTAAACACCTTATTTTTACTGCATTTAGTGTGCATAGTTTGAAGCATGTCTCCACATACCCCCTGCCTAAGCAGCAATGCAAAATTAGTCTACAGGCTTTAGAGATTCTCAGGAATAAGAAGAATGTTTAAGTTCTCCCCACAGCAATTTCTTTTTAAAGATTGCAGTTGCGGCTTGAATTGTTTGGCAGGAGAAACCAAGTATGTGGACAGCAATGCATTTGCTCTGCTGGGTTTTTTTAATGTCTGTTACGTACAGCCCTGGTACTACTCTGGCAGAGAGTTTCTAAAATAAACGAGGGCTGATGTTACCAAACCATAAACAGAGCAGTCCAATATTGCTATTTTTCTATGTATGTAGCTAGTGTTTGGGAAAATAATTTAAACAAAGGCATCAACTAACTGAGAGGGGAAATTAAATAACGGAACCGCAGAGAGAATATAAATTAAGTGCAGCATGGAACCAGCTGCTTAAGTCTTGTATTCATTACCCAAGTCACCAAAAAGTACAAGATCCCAAAGAAACTTTGAGTCCCAATTGTAAGTTAAAAATTGCCCTGAATAATTCTGGAACCAAATACTTTTAAAATTGTAACAAACAGTATATTTTACTTTGGGTAATAGTAAATTCTCTGTTCTTTGAGAAAAGTGAAATATGGGGTTTATTTTGAAAACACTTGGGCAGGATTTGTGTTAAACAGAAATGTTAACTCCAACACCTACTCATTTCTTTTCAAATAGACCGAGACCAGGAGATTCAGCAGTGATTAAGCAACATACATGAGGTTCCAATTGTTTCATAAAAGATGATGAAGCAACATATTTGCTATGGTGCAAATAAATACAGTTAACAGTATCAATTTTAATTGCATTATGAAAGGAAAAAGCAAACTATGGTATGACAGTCAAGTCATTAATGCAGATAGGTGATTTTTAACGTGGATGAGACTGCAGATGTATGAAAACAAGATTCATACATCTTCTCTGCTTGAATAGATGGAGACCACATACAAGATTGGTAAATAGTCAGATACCTGTTACCCTGATGGTTGCTCCTGCTTGTGAAAGAGAAACAGACATCAAAGGAAAGAAAATTAGGAAGAAAATCCAAGTAACAAAGCAACCTCATATTAACAATACTGGAAGTTTTCACAAAGCCATTTTTTGACATATGAATACAACCCAAAAACACTTACTACACACTATACTAAATTCTATATTTCTCTTCTCTTCTATTCTAAGACTTAAAGCTGTACCATTAAGAGTAAAAAAACCCAAACCAGCTCAAGACAATTCTAATGTTAGTTCCAGACAGACATTCATTTTGCAGCTGATAGTGCCATGTTTTGAAGACTGAGTTTAAGAATTTAATTATTGATGGTCTAATTCTGATCTGCTATTAATGTTGAAAAGCATTCTAGCTCTCATTCTGGGAACTGTGTTGGTATAATCACTCATCTACAGTAATAGTTTTTCAAGCTGAAAAAACCCTAAGACTCCTCTTTCAGTGAAAACCCCAAATCTCCTTAATTTACAATAAATAAAATCTATTTAAAATAACTGCCTTTCTGTTTTAATATATTGCTTGGTAATCTATAGAGTCCAGAGCAGTCCCAAAAGTGATTAGTTTTACAGGGAGAGAATTAGGACCTTGAATATTACAATCAGGCTTTGAAGCAAAGATGAGCTTCTCAACAGACTTTGTATTTATTTAAAGACCTTTTCTCAGGAAACTTCATATTTACAAATGATAATCAAGAAATGAAATAAACATAATTTAACTAAAAAAAAAAAAATCCCTGAACCAAACCAAAAAAACCCCAATCAGAAAACAGAAATAAAAAAGTTAAGCTGGAGGCAGCAAGTGAAGCTCAAAGTGAGTCCTCCTTGTGATTGCACAGCCTGCATTAATCAAAGAAATCTCATTACAAAAAACATTGTAGCTCCCTGAACTGGTCTGGTTTGGATAATGTTAACAGTACTTGGATAGCAATAATAATTTGGATAATCCAAACTCTCTGGTTTAGATATTGTTAACAATATAGTCAGAGGATTACACAACTCAAAACCCCCAGTTTACGGTGCCCTTAATCATATCTGTGATTGCTGTGTATATGCACAGATAAATGTAAAGTTCATATAATTTTGAAAGAACTGTTTGCACCCCTTTTACAAAATGCCCAGTGTTAAAACCACATTTAGAAGGTGTAAGGCTTTCAAGAGTGACACAATGCAATCCATTTCTAATCACAAAATTGGTACATTCTCAAGAACCTTATGCCTCCATGTATATTCTCTGCTGGCAATACTTCATACTTTCTTAACAAACGACAGAAGTCCTGATATTCTACCTATATATTCAAAGATATCCTCTGTTTTTTGGCTAAAAAGGTTAACAGGCAGAGAGAGAGATTCAGCAGAAAGAAAGGAAGAGCATTTAAAGATTTTTTTCAACTGGAATTCAGAATCAGCTCACTGAGGATTGAATTTGGCTGTTACATCGTGTAACAAAAGAGGTATTAACTAACTGCTTTAGTGGAAGTGGTCCTCAGATGTAGAGATAAGATAAAATCTAAAATACTGATGAAAACTTAAGTAGTCGTAAATATCCATAGGAGAGTTCATGTTTAAGAAAACTCCAAACACCAGAAAACAAACCCACAAATTTCCTCTTGGTAAAAACTGGGCACAAATCCATCAGCTTCAATAAATTTGTACTTTTATTCAAGTAGCATTATTATCTGGCCTAGCACCTGATACTGCAAAAACTAACAGCACTGGCCTTTAGCGAAGACGTTTAGCCTTAGGTATATATAAACAACATTGAAAACCTACTTCTGCATTTTTTAAACAGTAGGAAGGAATTCTAGAATAACACTGTAAATGGTCCCATATAACAGAATATTAATGTCACTGTATCAAATTTTCAGGTTATTATGGTATGTTTCTACATTTTAATTGACACTGGGGAATGGGGAGAAATATATTTCTATTGCATATCTATCAGTATTGTCTTCCTACAATTATTATCATCAACATAAAGCACTACATCATGAAATCTATAAAGCTTACTTTATAATCAAAACCTGTGTAAGTTTAAGTCATGCAAGTGTCATTATAAAATTAAATTACTTAGATTGAGTATTTTTCCACACAAAGTCGTCAAATTACAATATAATATTTAGAACAAGCTGCCCATAAGCTTTAAGTATGTCATAAGAAATCTTAAGTTAAATGTGTAGTATTTAAAATGTTAGGTATTCATGGGCAATACATAAGCAATTAAGTATTGTCCTACTAGAGCTTGATCATGTTTGAATCCAATCTTTTGACCTTTAGTTTTGTTTCCTTGCTTGCTTTAGGAGCTTCACAAATCTACAGCTTTCAGGACAAGCTGTGTTAATTTACATAATGAAAAACACATCTACAAGTTGGTTTTTTTTACTTACTTGCTGCTGTGAAGGAGCAGGTTCAGAAGGCAAACTGTGAGATGATCGGCTGCGAGGAGGTGGTTGTGGGGGTTCCAGACTTTGTGGGGCACTTGTCTGAGATGGATGCGATGCCACAGGTGTCAGAGGCTCCTGCATCCTTAGCACAGGCGGTGGCTGAGTGGTGGGCTGACCAGGTCCAGCAGCCTGAGGCTTTAGTGGTTCAGGAAGCAATGGTGAGCCTGAAAGTATATTTGCAGTGGTTTTCATTGTAAAAAATTGTAATAGAAATGCAAAGAATGCCGTGAATGAGAACACAACTGTGGAAGTATAAGAACTGCAGAGTAAGAACAGCAGGTGATTATGGCAACTAGATTAAAAGTCATCAAAAGATCAGCATATCTCCATTAAAAATCATTGTCACAGATACAAAATAGAGAACCAGAAACCCTGTCATTCTTAAATGTACTTCAGTTGCATTTAAAGAGATTTTGGAAGTCACCATTATAAAATGAATATATTGATATTCACATACTTTAAAAAAAAACTTTGTACTTAAGTTTAGGAAGTGACTTTGAGAGTTAAACAGAAGAACTATTCCAAATATTGTGCTTATAGAGCAACCAGCACAGAGAACAGTCCAGTGATCAACACACATAGTAGAACACACCAATGCGCTCGGACCAAAACACAACAATCTGATCAAAGTTTCTCTTGATAGCATGAAATCTACGGTTCTAGATCTCATCTGACTGCTGCCTATTATCTGATAAGGGTTTACAATACTTGTGGACAGTTAACAGAAACTCCAAAATATTACTACATTCAAGAACCTTAATTTCTACTGACAAAGAAAGACATCTGTTGAAAACAAAGCCTTCAAACCACAGACAGTACCTCTTGACTCATTAGTGACATTTATCTAAAGTAAACTTACTCCGTGGTGGTTCAGCTGGTTTGGTCTGAGTTTCGGGCGCTGGTCTTCCCCCAGAGGGACGGATATGGCTTTGTGGTGCACTAATAACTCCAGCTCGGGGTGGAACAGTCTGACATAATAATTGGTAAAAATAAAGTATTTTAGTTCTGCTTTGGATCCGTAGTAATCTACTGCTAAATGATTCAGGATAATTAGGACTCTCTGAAAAAGAAATTCTTCGGTAACAGTTGCTGAACTAAATTTTTAGGCACATATAAAACCAAAGAATATATTCTCAAAACATTATGAAGGTTAAATTAAAAGCAAAGGATTTTTACAGCAGTCTTCAACTTTATATCAATATTTACCTGTGCATCAATGTTAGAAACACTTAGTATTTATTTAGTTAATAAGTTAATTTTACCTAAGTCTATGAACTGCAACAAAAATAACACCACCAACTATTTTATTTAGAGATATCCTAAGGACACAGTGATAACCCACTGCCAATCCAACTGTAGACACCATGTACCTTTTAGGCTATAACAATAGCCTGCCATTTGCAAACAACAGTTATAGTCACCTTTATATAGTGGAAGTCCAAGATACACATAAAAGACCATGGTTTGTTCTTTTCTCTGAAACTTATGATTGCTATAAGGCTCTCTTACTCTGCTTCCTCAGCAAACAGGATTAATAAACCATATGTTCTGTCTCATTTGAAGGCTGGAGTCTTTCCAAAAAGTTTGGAACATAAGTTAATATGCTGGGAACAGAATTGCTCTTGTAAAACAAAATTTAAAACTCTACATCAGTACTTAAAGAGAAATAGAAAACTATTCTAGATTACAGCTGAAGATGAGTAAGTTACAAACACCGCACTTGAAAGCTGAATGTAAAGCGTTAGAACAAAAAAAATGCTACATTTCAGGGAAAAAAATCCAACACAACAAACCAAAACAAAAAACATCATGAGGCAAGATAGTTCTTAAGATTTGTTTCCTCTATAATTTTGTGTACTTGCTATATTCTGTTATTCTAGTAACAGTGATTGTTCTAGAAATGGTTTTCAGAGCAAACCCTGTTAACACAACTCTCTACACAAACATGATTAAAAAACAAGGAAAGAAACTTCACCACTATGAAACAAATATCATCCTTGATCTTGCTTTTACTCGATGTATGAACTCTGCTTCGAAGACTGTATAACATCTGATTCATTATGCTTGCCTGAGTCCCTTGAACAACTTTCTAAATGCTTTAAACCACCTAACCTCTGAAATACCTGTCTTCCCTTTAATTGCTAAGATGCATTTTGTCATTTCTTTGAATATTCTGAAAGTGGGAAAAAGGATGATTGGATTAAATGCCAAAATGTATTTAGAAATAAACAAACAAATCCAAAAGGACCAGAAAAGAAGCGGAAAGGAATTCTAAAATAACCCTCAGGCCCACCCAGTGGGGAAGCGGCTCCGGCTGTGGCTACTGTCCCTGGTCCTGAAACCCGTGAAATGCTGCCCAAAAACCAACCCGAGAAAAAAAGCAAGCAGCAACGTCAGTAGGGAAATGCAAAGAAGGGTTGAGCTAAGGCTTGAAAAGCCAAGCAGATCTTAAGAGACATTGATTCAGACCTTCTATTACATTTGTTTGATGGGGTCATTGTCAATTTGGTTGTTCGGTTTCGCTTGGGTTTTTGCTTTAAAAAAAAACCCTCAACATTTGCCAAAAAAAAAGAGATGCAGGCAGCTTTGTCTTGTTAAATTATGCTGGCAATTGCAGTGTCATGGTCCTTTGTGGAAACGGGTAAGCAGCTCTAACTTCTAGTCCAGCCTGGGTGCTGAGATGCTGAGAAACATAGCACACAAGAACAGGACTACTTTTTTTTTTTTTTTTTCCTATCATCTTCATAGGAATAAAAACTTTTGCACTTATGCCAGTTCCAATACATTGGTGGAGTCTCTTCTGTAAAACAGATATTTATTTTTTTTAAAATAAAAAAAAGTGTGGCATGTGGTGATAAATGTATAAATTCTTTCCCATGTTTACCAGGTTTTCTTTACCCAAATTTTAGGTGACAGCATTATACATTTCTGGGAAAATAACAAAAAAATGCAAAGATCAAGAACTGTTCGGTCTGAGAGTCAATCTCTGAGAAAAATGGATCAGCAAAAGTTATTTCAATGTTGGCTTTCAACAGCAGTTGTTAGTTGTTTCATTACTGTACAAGAGTACAAAAGAAACAGCAGTAAGGTACAACTCCTTTAAGCTGTAAAAGAACTGTGGTATTTCTGCAGAGCTGGCAATACTCTTTTTTTCCTTGCTCCTTTAAGAGGTGGAAAAGGACTCTACAACCTTTTATAAAACAAATTTCTATGGAATTAACTTAAAACTCTTGTGGTTAACTGGATCTTTATTTTAATGGTTTCTTCAAATATTTTCTCTGTGTCACTTGCATCAACCGGTCTATCGCTTTACCTGAAAGAATGATACAGAATTAAAGAGGTGCCACATTTGTAGATACTTCGGAAGCCTCATCAGTCTCTATCCCACTGACATTGGTGCAAGCAGAATGCTTTTTAGCCTTACTCAAGACTCCTATCTGTGTTCTCCGTTCTATCAGTGTTGTGAACGTTATCCCGATGAGAAGAGTGAAATGAAATATCTTAGACAAGTTCCCTAAAGACCAAGAAAAGGGTAAGAAAGAGACAACTTTTGTTACTTTTTAGTCTCTGAGATGTCCAGGTATAAAGAGGTATGATCTAAGTTAAAAGAGTCTAGAAATGCCAGAACAGAGGGAACAAGGTAAGCCCAAATACTGTGGCTTATGGAGATATAGAATGAAAAATCCTTTTGCTGCTGCAAAAATTCTCTCAGAAATATGCTGCAGTCTAAAGAATTACCAATTAACAAACAATACTATTTTTCTCGGTAATTCTTTAAGAGACCTATAGCTATTAAAACACTTTCTCCTTCCCTAATGCAAGGCTCCTATTTGCTCTGGGCAGGTGTCTCCCATCTCTTGATTTCTAGCTTGCATTGAAGCATTCAAGTGCCCATAAATCCTTCATCCAGTTCCTTCAGCTCAGTTCCACAAATAAAGAATGAAATGCAGAACTAAGGTTGCTGAATGCTTTGTTGAAATAGTTGAATGTTTTACATAAAGGCCTTATCAAAATTATTTTTTAAAACAAGGTACAAAATTCCATTACACACCAAGTAATCAGCAATATAATACACTAAATGCATATGTATCAGCAATATAATACATTAACTGCCTGCAAGCAATTCACTGCCATCAGGATATACATTTCAGCACAGAAGATAATACATCTTATCATACCAAATCAGCAATGTAGTCAACAGGAACATATAAAGAATAACATTGCAGTTATTTCAAAGTGGACATAAAACGTGGTATTATTTGGGAGCCTATGAAGTGACTGCATAGAGTACAAAACTATTAATAAAGTCATGTCCAGTATATATATATTTGGAAATATCTTTAGTCTACAAGAATTGCTGTGGGAATTAACTCATATAACCTGTAAAATTGTAAAATTACTAGTAAATTTTGCATTTTTCTTACATCTGTTACGACATACAGAAACTCACTGCCAGTATAATAAACTGTAGAAACTTAGGAAGAATATTATTTTAAGACAGAACACCTACCGGTCTGGTTGTACCATATCCAGCAGTTCCTGTGCTTGAAATTCCAGTTGAAGGTGGAGGCTGACTACGAACTGGAACAGATATTGGAGATTGCTGACTTAGAACATATTTCAAAATCAATTTATTTCTGTATTATAGTTAGTACAAAGCATGTATCTGTATTACCTAAGTTATCTTTTCTTTGTGTTCCAGGGCTTTTTTGTGCTTTGAAGCATGAAAAAAAATGAGATTATCTTTGTTAGATAAGCTACAAATAGGTATTAAACGTTAATGGTACATTATCACTAATGGAAATGGGAGCAAAAAGACATTAGTCATTCTTTTAAAGTTGTTATGTATTGAAGTCTATCGATCAACTAAGCTGTTACTCTAGCACACTCTTATCCCACGGCACATATGAAGTAATTTGGCCCTTCTAATTACAAATTAAGTCCAATGACCTATTTGTTACAAGCTAAAGGCGCCCACTTGTACAGGTACCCTGTGTTCTCAATCGTGCTAGAAGTTATTTTCTTTTGTAGTATATTCTGCAGATACTCTAACAGCAGTCTTCAAAACAAAGAGAACTATGTAACATGCTGATTCAAAAAACTCATGTGATCAGAAGAGTAAATCTCTAATTATACACAGATCAGCAACCTACAGAGTCTACACCGAAGTTCCTGAACCTGTGCTCTTTGTTTATGGGATAAATATATTTTACAGCACCAACCTCACCATTTACATGCTGATGCTAATGACAACCTTGTATGCAACATTCAAGTTGTGGAGTGCAAGACATGAAAAAATTACCTTTATTTCAGAAAAGTGCACAATTTCTAACAGGCAAAGAAGTTTATGATTCTGGCTTGTGTTTCTGTTGCCTATTTCTCAGAAAGGTAAAATCACCATGTCAGTTACAGTAGCTGGAAGGAATCAGTTTATCAAGTTGACGTCCAGCTGTCAGGCAACCCTGGTTTCTTAGAACTGGTCAGAATGGGTTTCTGGGTACCGTTGTGAGTAATGCAGCTTGTACCCTGAACAAGCTGGCACCAGTTTACCCTACTTAGAGCAGGGGGCTGGACTAGATAACCACCAGAGGTCCCTTCCAACCTGAATTATTCTATGCATATAGTGATTTTGCCAATTTAGAAAAATGAATCAGCGGTATAGCCAAAAAATTAATAGTAGTTCAAAGGAGGGCACCTTCATTGTGACTATATCAGGACTTCCGCTGCGATACCTGTATTTGCTACAAGAAGTCATATTCCTGAGGGAATAAAAAGAAACCCAAAACCATAACTCCACTAGCATGGCTAAAATAGGACCCATTCAGCACTCTACACACATACTCCAACTAGAGTAATGCAAGAGAGATGTTGCTCATGAATGTATGTCACATGCATTTAGGCACCAAGCTGAAAATACATACACTGTATTTTGTACATACAGCTCTTTAGGAAGGGATAAAAAATATTAAATTACAGGCTAAGTTACTTAAATAGAAATTGCTCTCCCCAAAATATATGAACATGTCTAGTTCTATATGGAAAAACTAGGCTTTCTAGATTCCTAGTTTAGTTACAGGAATAGTATTTCCCCTAGCAGTCAGTCAGTTACAGCTTCGTCTGAGAATCAGTCTTCAAAGTATTCTTCTTGATTATTGCAGTCTTAAGTTTTTACTTTGTTTTTCACAAATTAAGACTGCCTTCTATAACAATTTACACCATCACTGTAAAGCAGCGAGCAATGTGTGTCTGAAAACTACATTAAATAAAAGAAAAAAGATCCTACACAAATACCTTCATGAAACCACCTTTAGTATCACAAGGGCAATAATATTACTCAGGTATTAAATTAGAAATCCATTTCTAGAATACAAAAATCATTATGTTACCTTCTACTTCTCTCCTAGCTACCCCAGGACTGGGAGGAGCTCCAAGACCTTTTCAGAGAAAGAAGAGAAGCTGTACATTGCATAAGAAAAGCAGTAGGTTGAGAAAGTAAAACCAGAAAGAACACTGCCATGAGACAGCATTACAAAATTTAAAAATGGTCTAACTAGACTTAGTTACTTGGAGAAGATAACTTTTGTAGCAGCATAGGGAAATCACACTGATATGAGTTACAGATGAGCAAGTATGATCATGTTTAGAAACATGCAATTACTTCAAATTTACATTACAATTGAAAAAGAATTTCCTTTCTTCAGTATTCACTCTTCACAAACTTTAAAAAATGCAGAATGGTATTAAAACTCAGTCTTTAAATTCTTCTAAAGCAGAGCTTACTCAAACTTTATACTCAAGCATTTGAAAACGTACACCAGTTATACCCTGCAACATTAAGACTGCTTCCTGTAATTCAGGAGAATACTATGTAGTATGTTTCTGCCAAGACTACATATGAATAAGCAAGTTTATGGAATAAATAAGCTTCCCATTTATTTTCTAATATATTGTATCCTACAGAATTGTATCAATAAGTTATCTCCAAGCAACACTCTGTACTTGGGAAAGCTGTACCAACTGGTGCACAGTAAATGTTACAGTTCAGATTGAGAGAAAGAAGACTTTCGATCATGCATAACCATGCTGAATTATTTTAGTTCTGTAAGATGATCAAGTATATACTGGGTCCATAAAATTGTATGGTAAAAATGTGGCAGGACATAGATAACACTAGAGACGGTATGCAAGGAGAAATCCTTAAGGCATGCGCAGAGGAATAAGTAACAGCAATATCTGGCAGCTCTGGAGTGGCTCAAGTATAGAAAAGGAAGGAAAAGGAGGCAGCGTTCAGGAAGCCTACCTTAAAAACAACTTTTGCCTTAGTGATGACACAGCCTCATGCTTTCTCATCATGTGCCAATGTGTGGTATCTGCTCAGGAGCTCTCTATGATCTGGAAAGAGTGCTGTGAATTTTGTCAGATATGGGTGGAGGAGTAGGAAGAGTGAAGGCTGCAGATGAGGCTGGTACGTGATTATATTCAGAGATCTCAAATCTCTGGTTTTGCTGAACATCTGGTTCAAAGATATTAAATACTGGCATATGTTATATATTCTGGGTGAGTTCCAGGCTCTGGCAGTTACCCTTGGATTTTCATCGCCAGAGATTCTGACAGTGAACTTCTCTGTGAGAGAAGCAGCACTGAGGAGGTACGAACAGAGAGTGTTTGTAAGGAAGGGGCACAGGAGGAGAGCACTGCCTGAGAACGTGTCACTGCTTTCAGGTACTAGCTCTGCCCTTCTCCCATGCAACCCAGAGAAACCCTGGGGGAGAACAGAAGGACCCATAGGCTATTAGAAGCCTACCTGCTAACTGGAGGAAAATAAAGGGAGGTGGAGAGCAGCCCAGCAGAGGGCAGGACACTCCTCTGAACCCTCTGTGGTTACAGAGGCATAAAGCTAACCATCTCAGAGTATTAATGGAAATAAACACAATAAAACCTCTCTAAGAGCAGGGAACTAACTTGTTCATTTCACAGATGTTCTGCACTTTCCCCTTCCAAAGTTCAACTCAGCCTGTACTTTGAATAGGTATTTTCCAGATGCTCACATTCAGCAAATCTAGTTTTATGCAAGATGATTAATAAAGTTGACCTTTCAGGAGAAGGAAGGCAGAGAACCTCTTGGATCACTGCACATAGACATGTTCCTATGTTGGTGCAGCACACAGAGGAAGACTTCTGCACAGGACTTAAAAGGGTTTAGGAAATGAAAAAAATGGTCATTATATGGGAAAGGGCATAAAGGTCAAATTCCCCAAATTTCACTTACTAACAATACTCTTCAATGGTGATAAAGCAAAATTACAGTGCTGTGATAATGCTATCGCAATTGGCATTATAGGAAGGTTTGGACCTTAAGGATAGTGAAAAATGTATATGTGAACCTGAAACACATTTTTGAGTATCATTTTCAAGTGTTACTGTAGCCTGTACATAGTTTGAAATCTCTATGGCAGTTTGGAACAGCATTTTACAAGTTAAGATAATGTTTTAAATAGTATTTTAAGTAAAGGAGTTGGATTTATACAAAAAAAATCTGTAACTTAGGCCCTGACATCTTCTAGATGGAACTACATGATTTGCAAAGATTATATTTACACATTGGCTTAATGGAAAATAAAACAACCCCAACTTCTCATAAAGTAAAATGTGCATATATGTGCCCATGTGTGTGTCTGTCTGTGTATATATATATGCATACATTTCTATGAAATCTAGGCCAGTTGCCATTTGAACAATGCATTTACTGTTTCAGAATTACAGCTTCTTGTTTCCTCCCTTACTGAACATTCCTTCTTCAGGAAGAAATTAAGAAAGGTGCTCTTCCCCATATTAAAAAAAACCAAACAACCCCCCAACAAAAATCAAATCAACCAAAACCAAAAAGCTTTTTCAAAATTACTGCCATATCTTAGTGCACCCAAACAACCTGAACTCTGCCCTGCAAAAGCTACAAAGATGCTGTATGGTTCCTGCAAGGCTAGGTTTAATGTGTGACAATAAATACCAGCATACACTAATAAGTACTTGCTGCTTGGGTGCATGTATTTAAGCTTTTTTCACAGCTTAACATACTTGCATTTCTTTTAATGTCAACTTCATTACTGTATTTTCTATGTTTATTTTATTTATTTGGAGGATAATCACAGTGGAAGTGTAATGCTTTTTACCCAAATTATTGCATATACTGAAAATATTGTGCATTCTCTCAATCTTAACACCATTTTAACAGTTAATGATAAAAGAAAACTATATGCCTTTCCTGCATCAATGAGGAAAGGTTGGACCAATACTATTAAAGGGAAAAACTCCCAAAACAAAAATTCTTTTTTAACTTCAAGTAACTGACAATTAGCAGCCCTTATAATTTTGAATGCTGTGTCAGATTTTACTCTGTAATATATTTTAAAAATCTTTGGTAAACAAAGGGCAATATTTTATTTTTTTACTATAATAAATGGAGAGCTTATAAAAATCCTCTGTAGAATTTTTTTTATGTTAGCAGGCAAAACCAAGGATACTTTGCAACCTCCTGTTTCCTTGAATTCTGAGTTACTTCTGAGGTACACTATGACCAAACTCTAAAACGAACTTAGATGCCCAAATCCTGCTTCCATCTTCAAAGCATATGGAGCCATTAGAAGAAATGTTATGGGCACTGAGGGAGTGAAGCACCCAGAAAAAAAGGTTAAAACAGACGGGGGAGAAAGAAGAAAGTAAAATTTACAACGCACAACATTTTAAAGATATGATCAAATGTCACTTTGATGTGCTACACAAGTCTAAAACCAAAGTTGAATACACTGTTAGCGTACACAGAGATATTTTCACAGTGCTTTAGGAGCCTTTATTCTAGGTAAGAGAAACAGATGGCATTTCCCCAGGCACAGTAACACACGGTGACATTTATACTGCTTCCAGTCCTGTGCTAGCTTGCTCAGAGCTGAGCTCAGGTACTGCTGAAAAGCAAAGCATTATGCCGTATAAATGTGTGCCATGAGTGGAAAATGAAGAGGAGGGAAAAAGTGGTATGAACTCTAGGTCAGAATAATATATGGAAAAATATACTACAGTCTCTTTTAAAAGATTGCATAAAACTTGCTTTTATTGCAAGCTACAATTCTTTATGGGAAGCTACGGTGGGGAAAAGGGCAAAAAAAGAAGGCTGGTGTTTGCACAATTGAGACAAACTAGGCAAACAGGATTGTGTCGGTACACACAAAACTATATAGGACTGAAGCAGTACAACAAATTGAATCTCCTATCATGTGCAGTATGTATAAATGTACTATTTTCTAAATTTTTTGCATTTTAACTAATTTGATATATTGTGCCTTTGATAAAACCTCCTCCCCTCAACAGTATCTAAGAGCCATGCACATCATCTCTGTGTAGTATCAGAATAAGTTAGCTAATATTTATGTACTATGTAAAATAGGGCGCATCAAGGTGACCAGCAGGTTAAGGGAGGTTCGCCTCCCCCTCTACTCTGCCCTGGTGATGCCCCATCTGGAGTATTGTGTCCAGTTCTGGGCTCCCCAGTTCAGGAAGGACAAGAAACTGCTGGAGAGGGTACAGCAGAGGACCACAAAGATGATCAGGGGCCTGGAGCATCTCTCCATGAGGAAAGGTTGAGGGACTTGGATCTTTTTAGTCTGGAGAAGAGAAGGCTGAGGGGAGGGATCTGATCAACACCTATAAATACTTAAAGGGTGGGTGTCAAGAGGAAGGGGCCAGTCTATTTTCAGTGGTGCCCAGTGAGAAGACAAGAGGAAATGAGCACCAACATGGACATAAGAAGTTTCATCTATACATGAGGAGGAACTTCTTCACTTTGAGGGTGGCAGAGCACTGGAACAGGCTGCCCAGAGGGGTGGGGGAGTCTCTGTCTCTGGAAACTTTCAAAACCTGTCTGGACACGTTCTTGTACAGCCTGCTCTAGGTGGGCCTGCTTTGGCATGGGGGTTGGACTAGATGTTTTCTAGAGGTCACTTCCAACCCTATATCATTCTGTGATTCCATGAAAATAGTCTACTTACTTTCTGAGATTGCTCAAAACTTTTGAATTGCTTTCTCGAAAAATACTACCAACTGAACAGCAGTGTCTGGAAAGTCATTAAGAAGGTATTTCACAGCCAGTAACTATCCTCACTCTATCCCACGTATTCATGAGCTGATTGAAGTCCAAGCAGGACAGCTCAACTATGAAGCGTGCAACAAAGAAGGACAAAGATAGTTTCAACAGGAAGCACTTTTGAGAACACGTGAGTCATTACTACATGCAAAAGCAGATCAAGCTGGAAAAAAACAAAACCACCCTGAAGGCTCGATAAGGCCATCAGCATTATCAAAAGGGAAGGAATCAGGGGGGGAATTCTTTCCAGATTTTGTTACTCTGTAAAGACCTGTAGCTCTCCAGTGCCTTCAAAGTAACTGAACACATTTTTTTGCTAAACTTATGTTTCTGAATTATGAGCTGGTTCCAAGAACTATGGAGGATGTTTCCTCTCTCTAGGAAGGACTTAAAAGCACTTGGACTTGGAAACAGAAAATAAACTGCCCATATATTAATGTTCAGCTTAGAGACAAATACAGCTTTGTGATTTTGAGCTCTCTGTTAACTGGTGATCATCTGGGGAAAACTGGCCCAGACCAGCGGTACTGTCAACTTGAGCATTTAATTAAGGGATAATCACTGCAAGCAGCTACAATCACAATCCATTTTACAATGCTCTTTCTCATGGACTGTGAGGAAAAAAAAAAACCTAGCCTTTTCACAACTAAAGACAAGTTTCTGCTTTCACAGAAAATTAGCTAGCTGTTTTGAACAGGACAAAGCAATAAAAACCTGGAACAATTTTAATCTGACTATTAACGTACAAACTTCTGGAGACATATTTTTTAACTAAAAAGGCAAACGTAATTCAGAAGACAATCCAAACTCTGAGAAAGGAATTGCATTGATTTTTAAGAATTCTGGATTTTTATACCTTTGGACATTTTCATACTAAGTACTGTCACAACAGACCACCATAGTAGTTTTGCTACGTAGTCATATTGAAAACAATTAAAATCATTACCTCCAAATTCTTTTCTAGCAGGTGCAGGACTCCTACCGCCTTACAGTATTTAAGAAATGAATGCAGCAATAATGAAAAATATCAGTACAGTAAGAGGGAAGAAAAACAATGAGAAAGTTAAAAATGACAAGGGTCAGTTTGTTAGTAACTATGTTGCCCATATGCTTCTGAACATCCAGTTTCTTAGTGCTCAATTGTTTACATTTTCAGAAGACCCAAATGAACTCCACGTTAAAAACTCAGACGTGATAAAATGCATACGTACTGATGCCAAAATTAAAGAAACGTAAATCAATGAATGCACAAGCTTATCTTTCATTTAAAGATGAAGATGCTAGAAAAATGAAAATGTGGAGTAAATGCTGCTGTAGGAAACTGTGAAAATACATTTATATAAAATGTAAAGCTTATTTGCTAAGCAAGCCAATAATATTTTAATGGTACTGAAAAATGCCGTTATTTCCCATGCTGGTATTGCTATTAAATATATCAACCAAACGTTTTAGTGAAAAACTGGTGTGCTCCATTGATCCCCAAACCAACAACACTACATGTAGTTTGGGCAGGGAACTTCAAAGCTCATCTCACAGACTTGAAACAAAATATTCCTGACCTCCTGATACACATCACCTCATTACCTGATGGTGGAGGTGGCCTCTGCGGTGGAGCAGGACGTGCAGGAGGAGCAACGGGACGAGGTGGCGGAGGACGCTTAGGCTCCAAGCTCTGAGAAGACTCTTTCTGCTGGGTACCAAGCTGAACTTCAGCTGGAGAACAGGACAGAAAACAATGCAAGAATTAATCACTTGTACATTCTAATCACAGTAGAGCTTTTCTAATAGCAAGTTATTTTCACAGAGAGGACAGTCAGTCCCTACCCCTGGAAACAATGATGTTCCACAAAGTGGAACAAACCAATGGTGAAAACAAGCAGATTTTCTAAGCCGAGATTTTTGTCATACCCGCTTTAATCAGTATATGCTTTTCATGGAATCCTAGGCATTCTTAAAAATCACAGAGTTTCAAATGTTGATTTTGATTCTACTGTGTGAACTAAGTGCTCTGGAAAAAATGTTGCAAGGGGAATTCCAGAGGCGTTTTAGCAGTCATTGTAAAGCTCCTCCAAATTACATTGGGATAACCTGTTCTGGCAGCTATTAGAAACACTGTAATTCTAAATGTCCGCTTTGCCACTAAAACAAAGTATAAACAGAAGCTTTTGGATATATATAAAGCACCCAATTTATAAATCTGCTGATTACAATTTACATATTACAGCTGATAGGAGCATTAAGTGAAATGAGCTGTATTTGAAGACTGTAACTAAAGCAAACAAGGATTATATTGACACATTGCAAAAGAACTCCTGAAGAAAGGTTTCAAACTGATCAGCTTAGCTTAATAATCACATAACTTTTTGAGCTGTCTCATGAAGTAATGCTAAAGAACTAGAGCAAGTTAAACAGTTTGCAGCAGCGTGGATCAGTGGGCAGTGTAGTAAGTAAGACTCAGGAAACAAAGAGCTTCCACTGCCTGTTAGGAAAACCGAGATACCAAGAATGAGATGATTTGCCCAAGGTCACTTCTGCGTCCAGTGCTAGATAATGACAAGATTAGCCTTTTATAATAAGCTAAAAGCTCTATTAAAAATAATTCATAAAGTAGTATTCTACCACTGGGCCATAAAGCTGCCAAATTGCATAGTAGTAATAGAGGCAGCCGAGCAATATAATACACACTGTGCGTGGAAACAGGTGGTCCAGGAGTTTTTGTAGGTGCTCGGCTTGGTCTCACTGGGAGAGTAGGTCCATCTGACAGCGTAGGGGATTGACAGGGACTGGAACGCGGTGAAGAGCTTGGGGAGGTTCCAAGACCAGAGCTTGAAGTTGGCTGTAGGTGCTGAGGAAGGATTTCTTCTACTTCAGCGCTATAGTCGTCAATGTCTCCTACATAACAAACCCCACCCCAAAAAAGAAAAAGCAAGTAAAATAAAGGGAACGATAGATGCTTATTTTTAAAAGTGAGAAAATTATAAACTGATTCTGAGCATGGAATTTTCTGCAAAAGGCCCTCAAGTTCCAAGAAATTAGCTCAACTACCAAAGAATGATCCTTGAATCATAAAACTATACACGAAGAATGCATATGTATTCAAGCCAGTTGAAAATACTCCAAAAAACTAATTGCTTTGCACTCCGTTTCAGATTGGCATGATATTGTTAAGTCGAAGTATTGATACATGCATTAAATTAACCATGTTATTTAGGATTCTAAGCATTTCAAAATGAGGAATACTTTATTTCAACAAACCTTCCATATCATAGTCTGCAGTAACCTCAGCATCTTCACAAAGTAAAGTGGAGCTTGTCGATGAAGGCAGCCCAATATTAATCTTCTCTAGATTCATTTCATCTTCCAAACTTCTGATCCAATCTGGATTTTTCAAGTTTATGTTTATAGTCCTTCCTAGTAGCTGAATTGCCAAAAAGGTATGCACAAACCAGAAATTATTAAGAGCAGGAACATTAAAATTCAGCATTCCAGATTTAAAAAGAAAATCACAAATAAGGTTATCAGAACTTCTGGGACTAAACAATGACAGTGACACATCACAAAAATAGTTTTGCTTTTCACTTCTTTTTGTTAATTAAGTACATTTATGTAGTTTAAACTGTTAATTACAACTATTTAATATTTTTCTAAAGAAAAACTAACGACTTGCCTCAAGCTTTTCCTTTTCAGTTAATACAAAGCCTTCTAGTTTCTTCATTACAACAGAAACACTACTCTTAACCAGACTTAATAAATGACTAAAGTAATTTTTTAGAGACTGATAAAACAGCAGGCCTGATAAACTGCAAACTGACACATGACACTGAGACCCTTTTCTGCATGGACTGTTAGTGAAACTGTTAAGGAGACGCAAGGATCTATCTGCAAACATCCCATTACAGAATCTAAGTCTTAACAGGAACATAGACCAGTAAAAATTGGAACATGAAAAATAAAATTTTTACAAAGACTAAGTAGTGGCCCTACAGAAGTCAACAAGAGCTGAATTTCTGACCTTTTTTTTTTGTGCATGTGTGTGTGACTGCAGTACAGGAATGCTGACTTTTAAATAATTGTAGGCTATAAATACGATAAACCAGTTCATACTACAAACTCAAGGTAAAAGCTCTGCTTTTTAAATCATTAAAAAAATATTAAAAATCCCTGATTTAATGAAGATGCCCCTCAATATGTCTCTAACAGTCCTCCTCATACAACTGAATTGTTTTGTTCTTCTTTCAGGGGGTTTTTGAAACTCAACATAATGCTATGTGGCTATCAAAATTAAAAAAAAAACAAACCACATTAGATGCAACAGTCTAGTAAACAACACGGAAAGCTTTTTTAAGCATTAAAAACAAAGAAACAAAGCAAAAACCCAACCATCCAAGTATTCTTTAAAAAGCTGGATTTTCTTTTGCTATCCAAAAGTTCACTAACTTTTACATTACCTCAGTACCATTCAAATTCATAACATTCAAAGCAGAGCTTCCTTCCAAAAATGTTACCCACATCTTGTCTTCCACAAACCTGCAATGTACATTGGAAACAATAATTAAAATATTTTTATTCTACCTACTGATTTTTGAAGCCTGTTATCTTAAAGGTTTTTCAGTGTTTCATTTGATGGAAAAGAATTATTTTAAGTTCATTAAGATCTATATTTAATTGTCTAATAAGCTTAAACTGAACATATCCTTGCAATAACAACAACAACAAATAAAGCAAAAAAGAACCAGGTGAATATCACACAGCAAGAACTCTGTCCTCTTAAATAAAATTATGTGACTACAGTTATATGCATTCAGTAGTAATTGTGTGGCTACAGGTTATATATTTGTATTAGGGGCTCCACAATACATCAAAAGATGTACTTGGGACTATGCTCTTAGTGACCTAAAAAAAGCCAACCAACCAACCAAAAAATCCCAAACAAAAATTCAAAATAAAACAACCCCCTACAAAACCCCAAACAAAATACCACAACAATTACAGTTCAATTAACAGCTTAGTGAAAATGCAACATTCACAGGGATCCTCTCAGCTTCAGTTCATTTAAAACTAGTAACCTAATTTTAGAATACACAGTCTGCATAAAATGACATAAGTAAATTTTAAATCTGACTGAATTCTGACAGTATGATACTCTATATCAAAAATAAAGAGTGTCTTGAAAAATTAAGTCTGAAAACTCAGACACATACAGGCATGCAAAAGTAATTTTCAACTGTAACGATACTGAAGTTGAAATCTAAATGTTAAAAATTAAGCAGATCATAACTGAAATGCCTGCTAAGAAAGTAACTTCATTTGGGAAATAGGTGGGAACAATCAAGAGGAATAGAGATTAAAAAGTAAAATGTCTTTTTAACCTTATAAGTATAACTTCACCATAGCTTGCAAATTTTTGAAGAAGGTCATCGATCAAGTTATCATCAAAATAGTTTTCTTCTGCTGAAGAACTTCTGATGGAGACCATTACAGTACCATCAGGTGGTCCTTGCATTGCGATCACCTCCTTATAAACATTTTGCCTCTCTTCTGCTTCGATTTCGAATATGTCAATGTCAATCAATGCAACCACCGGCCTTGGAAAAAAATACACAAGAAAAAACACGTAAGCAGAGTACCTGAGCAACAAAACATGTCACAGGAATATTACATCTTCCATGATTAGGAAGTAAATTATAAAATAAAAGTGAAACCTATGATCAGATGTTTTCAGCTCTGCTCTTCCGTAATGCAACAACGTGCCGGGATTCCACGTATAAGAGACATTACTGTCATCGTGAAAACTAGCGTTCAGAAGGTCCAGGTCTTCAGCTACATTCAATATTAAGGAAAAGAAAAGGGGAAAAACCACAGTGAATGGAAGAATATGCTTAAAAAAACCAAGCTCTATGTAAAACCGAGAAAAAGTAAGCCAAACCCTAGTGTCTTAAAGAACAAAAGCAGAAGTTCCTTTTAAACTACTGAAATACCAGTAACTGGCATCTGATTCTTGGTCCTTCTGTTCAGTGTCACTGTATTTATTGCAGATGCTATTATAAGCTTTCTGTCTCACAGAAAGTCAAGAATAGTTCAGAATCACTGGCACTGTGAATGTCACTAAATGGATTTTCTAAGCCAGTCAAAGTAATACTTTAAACACTGTAAGGAAGCACTCAAACCTGATCGGTCAAAAGGCCACTTCCTCCTTCTCCAAAGAACACGGTCTGTCCATGCTGGTGTGCGACATTTTTCACTGGTGTCATAGTCATCAGAAAAGAGATCATATTTGTATGTAGGAGCAAAATTTATTTTCCCTTCCAAAAACCCCCTAAAAATCTGTAAGAAACAAAGCAGTTATGTGTCATGTCAGAAGACAGAACAGATGGGAAACAGCTTGAAACTAATCAGAATTCTCTTTTCTAACAGTGAAAAAATGTATACACATCTCAAAAAAGGAAAAGAAAAAAAAAAAAAGCCATTTGATGATATGAATCCTTTGCCAAATTTTATCTGCTGAAAACATTCTACATTTGCCCCTAAGACTAAAGACTGACCCAGACAGATCATCGTTAAACAGACGTATGTCAACACGTATATCTCGAGACTCAGGCTCATGAGCAACCTACCATTCCTTCAATGTCATTCAGAACTTGAGGTCATTCAGAACACAGATGCTGCCCACAGCACTTTAGTTGCTCGTGTGTCAGCAGAAGTTGGGAAATAAAGTTCCTATTTTATGTACCTATCTGAACATGCAAAGCTTTCCCCTAAACTGACACAAGATGCCCTGCTGATAAACAGGAGTTAAAGAAAAAAGAAAAAAAAGGGGGGGAAAAGGAAAAAGAAGGAAAAAGAAAAAAAAAAGAAAAAAAAAAAGGCACTTAATACATTCAATATGAACTGAAAGATTAGTCATAATATCGCTATTTGTTCTCAAGCAAATACGAAACCAGAATAAAAAGAGATATGTAAAATTATCTGCCAGGAGTATGTACAGTATTTAGAGATACAGAGTCAATTGAAAGGAATCAAAAATCCATTAGGTACTTTGCAACACAAACAGATAGAGCCAGCTGAAACAAGGCTCTAAAAGGCCAGGAGATTTGCTCACTCCTTAAGTGTTTAAACTAGACAAAAAGCTAAAACCCTTTAGTTAAGAGTTTTAAACCAGATGCAGTCTTGAGTTTAACCTGGTATGGGCAGTTTTGCTTCATATCAGACACCTGTAAAATATAAATCTAATTTAGATCTTGTAGTCAAGACTGCATTAAATGACAGATTAGCCCAATTTTCTTGTTGGAAATATAAACTAAAAGCCAGTCAATTTAAAAATCAGTGTCAGAAGGTTAATGGCAGAATGGCAGAAGGGCTGCAACTTCCGAGACAATTAATTTCTTTGCCTCCAATAATTATTTCTTAACCTACTTTGGCAAGGAAAGTTGCTAAGTAAATGCCTTTCCTGAACAGCAGATACACTGGTTAACAGCAACGTGCAACAACTGTGGAGCTACCCTAGGCTAGCCAGCTTATAACCACTACTGCCCAGCCAGCCACTTCCAAATACTGGAACATTACCCCCACAGTGCAATACTACCCTTTCTTCTTCCCAGTCAGGAAACTGTTTTGAGTCTTTTTCATATTCTGGTAGTTTCCAGCTTTATAGCTGCTGTTAAGTGTCCCCAGAAGGTCTACACCTCTCTTGTTTCAGTCAAATTAAGAGGCAATCATGCTGTCTGCCTATTTGAACATACATCTCTTTTTCTCTAGGAACTGGGCTATAAACAAAAATTAAAAATTATGAAGTGTTTTTCCTTCTGATCCACAAATGCAAGAAAACTCTAGTTCAGGCAAAACCGCTGCTGTACTGGCAAGCAGACAAAACTAAAACCGGAGCGTTGTCTCTCGTTTTACCATTTACAGCATTCCCACATAAAGCTGGAAAGAAAGAACGTTTTCACACAGAATTTGATTCATTACAAATATTCCTTCCATTGCTACTTGCTGCCTCTCAAGAAGCCCTAAAAATCTAAAATCTGAAGCTTTCTTCAGACTTTGCTATTCCATGCTCTTTTTAAGTAAAAAGGCTACCGTTTGGGCTATTCCTTTTTCCAGCAGACTGCCAGTTACAGTATTATCCCTATTACTGCAGCAATTTAAACAGTAACATTACCAAAAGAACGTCTATAAATATTTTTAAATAGTTGCACCTAATAAAAAGAGCAATATTATAATTAGTAGACTCCCACACTACTCAGTGAGTAAATTCCAAGCAAAGCTGACTCCTACTGCTAGTTACTGTACTTTTATCACTGTCTCTTCAGGTCAGCTACTCCGAATAGGTCACTAAAATGTTGCTATGTCCCATCCTTCCGTACCACTGCATGGACAAAAGTGGTAAACAAAACATGCTGAAGGATATAGACTTACAGAAGCACCACAGAAAATTGCTAAAGCCAAAAGGAAAAATAAAGTGTGATAATGTTTTTAGATACCTGTCCAGAATTTTTCTGATTGATAAGTTGGTCTCCTGCTATAAGGGCATCCCAGTTCTGTTGTCGTATTAGGTCCTTAACCTCCTCATTTGGGATATCTATTCGATAATTAAAGTCACCACACCAAAAGATGTAGTCATGGGAAAAGAGCATCCTTCCCTATAACACAGAAGCATGCAATGAAGTTAAAACCAACCAAGTGAAAAATTTACTACTTGTAGGTGCAGGACTTCAGTTTTTAACTGTAAAATATGCATCGTTTCTAGATAATGACAACGACTGAAGTATATGTTAGTATTTAGTGCTCAGATGGTTAGAATGACATAGCCAACTGTATGGCATTCACACATATAGAAGATGAAAGAAGTAACATTTCATGTGCAGTTTGCATTTCTAAAGAAAGGTGAATCATCTGAATTGGATGCTAAAATTCTTCATCTTATTACTCCTGTTTTAGAAATCTGCTCTAAGATGATGACTACTACTTGTGTCACAAAGAGCTTTCAAAGGAGAACAGAACGCTGCACTGGGATGTTGTGGCACAAAGTGCAAACTGAGGGCTTTATTATTCAGATTTAATTGAAGACCTTTCAGTTACATAGGCTTTAGGTGAGAACTTTTACTTTCAACTTTGTTTTGCTTTTTCCATTGCCCAGAAGTAAATCAAAGCAGATACACTGGCCAATTAAAACAGCAACATTTAGGAAAATGTTTCTGGGGACCATAAGAATACAGTACTTTCAAGAAAAACTGAAACATGGGGACAAATTTGGAAATTAAAAACTCCTGTAAAATAAGGTGTCAGACCCTTACACAGTGCCATAGAAACTAACAAATGACAGTCTGGCTACAGAATTTAAGACACTTTTAAGTCTCAAAGAAGCATTTTGTTGCACTGATAATACTACCAAGTATTTACTTGGTGTCCAATAATCCTTTATGAGAATATAGTACTGAACTTTACAATCCAACTTGGCAAAAAAGAGTAAACAAGAGGTTAAAATGAACTAGCAAAAAATCATGCTTGTATACTGAAAATAGTGCTGTTTCCCATGGATTTTTTTCTCATAGTTGACTAACTCTGGTGCCTACAAAAGTTCTGCTGCATGTGAGGAATCTATAAGGTCTCTTTTGTATGCTAAATCCTTGATGGGTAATGCAAATGAATTCATGCTTCACCATCTCTGCCAGTCATTGCACTAGAATGGTATATTTTTTCTGCATTCATCTATTTTAATAAAAATTGTGGAAACTTTATTCTCTGAGACCTCTAACCCAAGGAAATTTGATTTCCACAAGAATCTGGGGAGAAGAAGAAAAATAAACAGAGCCTTTAGATGACACTGCTGGAGCTCAAAGGGCTTAACTTCTCATTCATTATGGAATTTGAACACTGTTGCTTACCATTGGAAAACTGAGCTTGCGAGCTATTTCTATGAAGTCTTCATTTCTCTCTTTAACTTGTGATTGCCCTGCAGCAAAATGACTGCAGACAAAGCAAAGACTGGATGTATGGAACAACATCCGAATTGCTACTGCACCTTTATTACCAGTGGCTCCTCCCATGCCAGTCTTTACAGTATCAACAGCAACATCCCTAAAAGAGTTAAACAACTATTAAAACTCCAAATACAATGGCACAGAAGTTAACAGCTTTAACCATGCCTAACTATGACATTTATGTTGGTAAGAGAACATTTTCACATTGTTCTTTCAGCAGCAAGACCACCAGGCTATTTTTAAAAAATGCCAACAGCTATAGAGCAGGTAACAATAGAACACTTTAGCCTTTCAAGCTTTCTTGGCGACAGATGAGGCATTTAAAACCTAAGATAAAAGAATTTAAGCAACCAGTTCCCCAGAAGACAGAACTGCTCTTTTAGAGCCCTGTATGCCTCCTAGCACACCCGCCTGTTAGCTTGTGATATCGAGCAAGCCAAAGGTGACCCAACTTGGGCGCAGCTGTGTGTTCACTGACCTGATAAAAGGAGCATGCTGAGGCCTGATGAACACAAAAAGGCAGACGCCCACCAGCTGCTCAGAAGCCAGCAGCACATACTTGTAATCTCTTGATATAGTCTTCTGCAGTTCAGCAGCCCAGAGCTTCTGATTGGTTGTGCTAGTAGCAAGATTAAAAAACGCCAGTTTTAAAATAAATCAAACAAAGCAGATATCTAAAGTGTTGATCTACGTGAATTAATTTCATACAATAACCTTAACTAAACCTTGGGGTAGTAAGGCAAAGCCATGTTGTGATGGTGCTCAAATGCCTCCTAGCAGAGACACAGGCTATGGACTGTCATGATGTTATCATTACAAATCCAGTCTCATAAAACGCTGCCTCACTTTTCTCAACACCACAGACAACGGTAGGACCCAGGGCTATTTTTCCTCTATTTCTGAGTCTAGACTAGAGGAGCAAAACCTAAGAATTTTCCTTAGGAGATGCTTTCTAGCCCTAAAATTCAGACAATACTGGACAACACAAAGATCTCCATGGTTTTAGATCAGGAAGAAACCTCCTTGGCAACCTAAAAGACTATCATTTTCAGAGCTAGCATTGGACAGAAATGAAAAATATCAGACCTGGAAACAGCGTTAACTAGACATAGTATGAAATTAGGAGATGACAAACTCCCACTTTGTCCTCAAAACAAAAGCTTCTGCAAAGGCTAACAGTGTTACAGGCTATAGATGCTTTCCCCAATAAGTTAAAGCTTGCTAAACACCAAAAAATGTGCAATAGAGGGAGACAAAACAATGGACAAAGTGAATACAATCCTAGGGCCACACATCAAGATTTCATTGCTGGTATCACCCACCACTGCTAAAAATATATTTTTATAACCTGCTCCATTAGGGGTGAAAAATCTGACTTCCCCGATAATACACACACGTAATACATGGAATGATGTCCAAAACTGACAGTATGGAAGGAAGCCTTGCTTTATACAGATGAAAATTTGATGCAACACGCTATGTAAAGGCAAACCAACAATACACGCTTTTGGAAGGAATTTCACAGGACTCTCTCTTCCCAGCAGTAAGAAGACAGAGACCGCAGGACACTATGACCACTGGAGGTAAATTCCTTCCAAGTGTTAAATGAAGGAAAAAGTTGAGGGGCTGTGGAAGGTGCAATCCAAGATACGGTCAAGTACTGACTGTTTGCATCCTTGAGATTACATTATGCATGATCTAAGTGATCACAGCTTTGCTAAGGAAAGCTGAGTTAAGTCTGTAATCCTGGCACAGAGACTGACAGAGAACTGGAATACAGTCAAAAATTAATCCCAACCATAACAAAACAGGAGAAAAAAATATTTAAATAGCACTTTACTCAAAAAATGGGATTATCAACTACATTAGTATTGTACAGGTTGTACCACCTACCTGGCATTCACAATGTTTCCTGCATTTAACTCCACCATTTCTTCAAATCCGATGGCAAATATGTCTACAGGCTTGCTTTTGCGATCTGCATTTAAATATTAAAAAAAGCTATTTGTCATTTATAAATAAGAACTAAGACCTCATATGTCTATTTTAATGTTAACGATCTAATTATGAAAATCAGAGTTTGCAAGAAAATTGTGAGAGAATACAAATCCCACCTTGGAATTCATGAATACCAGCTAACTTTGGTGCATCCAGAAGCCAGTCAGTGAGGGTCTGATTTCTAAAGGCAATGCTTCGAAACTGCTTCCCCCCGTTGACGTTCCATGTCCCGACGCAGACTCGAATTTTTTTCGGTTTTGCATACTTATAAAAGTTCTCACACATACTCTTTAGCACTTTTACAGATGCTGCAAAAACATTTGAAAAGACATTATTTTTATATAAAAGGTTTCTTCAGAAAACTTGGCAATGAGATCTTTCCCTTAAAATAATGGCAACAGATCCATGCACAGACATATAGAAAGTTAAACTGTGAAAGCAAGATGAATGCAGATTTTCACAAGGGAGAGCACCTTTGCAGATGAATTACTTGTCTGGGTAGGATACTGACTGACTGAAAGACAGNTATAAATGTCTGTCATTCTTTCACGCTATCTGTGATTCTCTATGGAAGCCATAATTTTTCATACATGCCTACACAGATATCTCTCTCATTTTCCCTGATTACATCTATGAAATTCAATCTCCATTACAAAAACATCTTACAGATATGATAATTCCTAGAATTGTAAAAATGGCTGATGTACTACATTTACTAAAATAGTTAAGGTCTGTTATTTTATTACATTAGAGTATGTCTATGTAAGCCACAAATCTGGATTAATTTTAGGTCAGTTGAATTCCTAAAATTCTGCTGTAGTGAGGAAAGTAGGCTAAGATTCAAAACATTTAAACTCATTTCTCTATCACAGCAGCCTTTCTCTGCTTCTCGTTTCTATCCTGCCAGATGGGAGAGTAATGACCCCTCTGTAAAGGGCATTGTGAGAAACAAACACACAGAAAGATTATTCAATGGTCAGACGCCAGAGTTACAGAGATTTTAAAGTCCCTTCGTAAAACAGCTGCATAATATATTCATGCTGATATATTTCCTAATGCAAATTAACATATCTGATTTTTTTTTTTTTATATTATGCTCCTTGTTTTCTTTAATCTCAGTGAAATAAAAATGCATCAGGTGTAAACAGTATTGTTTACATTGTACCTTAAATGATATTAATTTACCTACTTTGAACAATGGTTATGGTTCTGTGAGAATCGTATAAACAATATTATATAAAATTCTTTCCTTCACGGTGTGCTGTCTTGCAAAACTGTCAGCTACTAGACACAATATTTTCATTCAGATTCCCAGAATAGGATGATTAGTGAGCTGCTGTTGTCTTTTTAATTACTCTTTTTAAGTTTACCACCTTTAAATTTGCTACAGAATCCTGGCTACCTAATTAAAACAAAACCCAAGGATTCTCTATCAGTTATAGCTTTGAAACAAACTGGAAACAACAGAGGAAAATTGTGCACTGTATTTGTTGTTTGTGAACTCTCTGACTGCAGAACAAGTCATAGAGCTAGATATGGGCTAATCACATATAAAAGACAGTGAACTGACTGGTGTCTCCATGGGGTACTAAGAAGCACATCATGCTTGGGATCACGCTTTCCTTATCATAATCCAGGTAAATGAAGACAAGAAAACAGCAAGGGGCCTACAGAACACTTGACACCTTCAGCCAAATACTGAGTCTACTTCTGAATCTATCCACACACTAGGTAGAAGTCAATTCAAGAAGTCCACCAAATGCCAGAAAACCCACCAAGGCTCAAGGACAGAAGCTACCCAAGCACTAGGCCACTGAAGAGAAAACAGTCCACGAAACGTTGTAGCCATGATACATACAAGTACCCAAGGCATCCAAAGGATTAGCTGAACCCGAGGAACCCAAACCAGAATCACAGACAGCTTTCAGGGTCTGCACAGATCAGCCTTTGTAGTACTCTGAGCAAGTTTAAAAGCAGAGTTTGGACTTCTATTCTCTCCAGTTCCTTCTTTTTCTTTTGCAAATTTAGCAATTTTCAGCTTAATTTTAAATAGTTACTCCAAATAATTCATATTTGCAACCAAGCAGCTTTTGAGAAAAGTCTGAAAATTAAATTATCGCCTATTTAGCTCCTGACACTGTCATGAACCCTGAACGTGAAAAATCTTACCAGGTCAGAATCTA